>JAJKFI010000017.1:509903-595137 GCA_029204185.1 Lerista edwardsae | reverse complement strand
GGCTCTCTCAGGAAGCCGCTGCTGCTCCACCTGCTCCTCTGAACGAGCCACCGACTCTTCCCCATGGAGGGGGGCCCCCACGGAGGCGCCCCCCCTGGAGGCGCCTCACCCTCTGCACCCCAAGGGGCCAGCCAGGGCGCCTCCCCAGGGAGGACAAAGTGCAGTTCGGAGAGGCCCCGATGCCCCCCCCCGAGAGCAGAGGAAAAGGGAGCAGTGGGCAAAGGCGGGGCATCCCCACCAATCCACTGCCTGAGGCGACGGCCTCAGTTGGCCTCCTGGATGGGCCGGGAGGGCAGAGCCCAGAAGACCACGACTCACCCCACACAGAACCAGCACAGCCACCGAGGCCAGAGGACCATTCCGGGGAGCGTCCCTGGCCCACGGGGAGGGACCCACAACTGAAGACCCCCCCCCACGGCACAACAGCCCCCCCCCCGGTACCTTTTTTGGAAACAAACTGGGAAGTGACTCCCACTTCAAAGGCGGCGAAGACAGGGGAGTGGTCGCTGCTCACGATGTCATCCGTGCACCCTGGGGGCAGAGCAAGAGAGGCCGGGCACTCAGGCAGGGACACAGAGGAGCACCTCAGGAGGAGCACCCTTGGACTTGGCCGTTCGCTGGGGGCTCAGGGGACTCGTCATGCTCTCGCAGGCTACCAGAAACAGTGGGAGGTGGGGGGGGGCAGGACACAGCCGCAACCAGGAGTGAAGATTCCGGCCCCTCAGGATGTGGGGGACTCCAGAGCCCCCAAAGCAGGCTGAAGCCACGAGCTCCCCAGGAGACCCTCCCGGGTCCCGGCAACTTCCCCACCGCAGGAGCCTCACCATAGGAGTTGCAGTTGATGTGGGTTTCTGGGTACGACTTCCAGAGGATCCGATCGCACCACGAGGGGACGTTGGTTCTCACCTGGAGCAGGGAAGACAGGTAAGTGGGGCCACCTGCCCTGCCAGCTGCAGCCTCGGGGGGGGGGCTTCCCTTTTCCTGGGCGGGAGGGCCTTCTCGGGAGCGCAAGAGCAGCCCTCACGGCCCAGCCAGGCCCAGCCTCCGCCTAGTCCAGCACCTGGTTCTCCAGGAAGCCACGCCTCCGAGGCACCCACCTGCCCACGCCGCTGCCCCCCCCCGGACTGCCAATCGGCTGCACCAGGCCCCTGCACGCAGAGCTGCATGGGGGCCAACCAAGAAGGCTCCTGGGCACCTGGAGAGGTGGGGGCCACGGAGGACGGCTGCTCTGGCTTGGCTATGGGGGCCTCTCACCCCCTGCACGCCCCCCCCCCCGGTGCAGGACACCTACCCCAGTCGGCTTCTGCTTGTGCCACACGTAGGTGTCCCGGGATCCCCTCTCGTAGCGGTAGGTGGGGGGGGAAGGTGAGCTCCTCCTCGCCTGCAGAGCAGAGACTGCTGAGCACCTTCATGCCAAGCGCCGGCTCAGCCTCCCCCCCGCCCCCCCCCCGGCTAAGAAAAGCCACAGACAGACAGACAGACAGACAGACAGACACAATTGCTCACTGAATCGCAGGAAAATCTTGTGTTTCTCCTTCTCCAAATTGAGTTGATCCACCTTGAGGAGTGGCTCAAACTCTTTGCGGTTGATGTAGTTGAGGATTTCCTGAGGAAAAGGATGGAAGGGAAGCATATTTAGCGACTGGCATGCTGCGCTTGGCCAGAAGACCTGGGTTCAAATTCTGACCAGGCCCGGAAGGACCACGGCACAGTCACACTCTCTCTTTGCATCTGTGAGGCAGACCAACATCCTACACATCCCCCTCAATTCATCCAGACTCAGCAAAATGACTGGCCCTGTCAATGCCCCTGTGCCCTCTGCCAGGTAGTTTCCAAAAAGAGGTCCTGGGGCTCAAGACACTCTGACCCTTCCCCCCAATCTCAGGGCCAAAAAAGAGGCGAGACAGAAGATCTGTAAACAGATCTTGCATCATGCCTAGTGCATACTTACGATTCTGAAAGTGCCCTCTGCCTGTGCTCAGAGGCACTGCTGCCCAACACACACCCCATCCCAGAAGACGGCAGCCCACCACCCGGCAAGTCAGGCCCTCACTTGAACGTCCATGTCCAGGCGGTAGTTCAGGTCCCCAAACCAGAAGAGGTGGGTGAAGCGGAGCGAGATGTCGAAGGAGCTGAGCTGCTTGTCCCCCAGCGAGAGGAGGCGCAGGATGTCCAGGTAGTTCTGGTTCCTCCTGGGGGGGGGGAGAAACGAGAGGCAACGGGTGACAAAGGCAGGCGTGGTGCTGGATGGACACAGGGACAAGTGAGCCGCTGGGCCCTGCCAAAGCACTTGTGGTGGGGAGGAGACTGCAGCAAAAGCCACTTTCACTTGACCTGCTGCAAGGGGGGAGGGGGAGGAGGAAGAAGCCAGTATGTGCTCTGATTTGCTTCCCTGGGGAGGGGGGAATGTGGTCGGTTTATATTACCCTAAGTCTGCCTATTCAGAAGTGAGCTCTGTGGTGTCCACCAGGGCTTACTCCCAGGCAAGTGCCCAGTTCTGCAGCCCACAGTGCAAGGAAAGAGGCTCACACTGGGAAAGGGGGACCAGGCGGGGGGGGGAGGCAGCAACAGCCCCCTCCCCCATTCACTCACTCCCCGCGGCCTCCACCACCACCGTGCCACTCCAGCCGGAGGAAGGAGATGCATTCTGTAGCATTCTAAATAATTTTAGAGGTATTTGATGGTCAGAGCAGTAAGTGTGGGAATTGGACTTTTGTATTTGGTAGCAGCAGGAGGGAGAGGGAGGAAAACAAATGCTGGGAAACCTGGAGAGTGGAGAGAGCCGCTGGAGGGCAGCAGAGCGAGCACAGCTAAGGGGGGCAACGGGACGATTAGCAGCTGTGCGTGGGAGCCCAAGGGTCACTGGGAGGAAGGTTTGGGGCAGGAGGAAGGTGAAATAGCCACAGCAAGATGACTGGCTCTGATCCTGGTGGGTGAGAACATTTCCTTGTAAGAACTGGGTCAGAACCACCCTGCGCTGTTCTCTTTGGGGACCAGGGTTTGCTAGAATCTTTGCTGGATCCAAAAGAGCAAACTCTGCTGCGCTGAGCATCTGACCATGATACCTTGAAGTGCAGGGCAGGGCAGATTCTGAACAGGAGAGTAGGAACAGGGAGGCATTTTGCTTTGCCTTGTATGGTGTATGCAGAATCGCTATGGCATCACCCTTGGATAAGCTCCCGTGCCTTTAGGCTCGAGGGAGTGGTGCTTCCCCAATGGTAAGTAATTATACCCAGCTTTAATAAACCTTCCTCTGCTGTAATTTTGGTCTCGCTGTGTCTGAGTGAGGAACTTTGCTCAAGGGAGGAACCTGCGGAGCACTGAGTTGGTTCTGGGGACACCTACCCTTGCAGCCAGGACTGGGGTGTGTGCGTGTGTGTGTGCGGGGGAGGTTTCAGCATATGCGCTTGCCTTGCGGGAGAGGAAGGGGTGCTTGGCGTCTGGGGACTAGAGCACTGGCCAAGCAGGCAGTCGGGTTCAGCAGAGAAGGCACGTCAGAGGTGCGGCGGGCAGCCTCTTCTGAGTGCTGGTGGCACAAGCTGGGGAAACCCCGGCACGCCCAGGCTGGCAGTTTCTGCTGGCTGCCAGAGGGTCATGTGTCCAGAAGGTGGGAGCACATTTGCAGCTCTCATCAGGGAGACAATCCGATCGTGATCACCCAGGGCAAGTCTACTCAAAAGCACGTCCCTTTGGGCCCCACCATGGGGCTTACTCCCAGGAAAGTGCGTACAGACAAAGCAGCAGACAATAACCCTGAAACGTCCTTGCTTGTGCATGGGTGCAAAGGGATGTGGGGGGGACGGACGGACAGGAGGATGCCTGGCTTTGGGGCACAATCCTACACCCGCTTGTGCAGAGCCCCACGGAGTGGCTGGCAACTGGGTCAGCCCTGGGGACGCTGCACAGGAAACAAGCAGCACGTGGGTCCGGCTGTCGCAGGCAAGAGCAAGACACTCCCTGCCCCGAGAAGGGCAAACCACCAGGGGAAGTCCCGCCCTCCTGGCAAGCAATGCTGCCGGGGTACCCGAGGACACGGGGAGTCTGCCAAGGAGGACTGGCCGGGAGGACTGGAGGAGGGACTTCAAAGAAAACCCCAGATGGCACTGAACACGTGGCTGCATATCGCAGGAGAGCGGGCGGAAACTGGTGGGGGCGCTTCCCCATGGGAAAGCTGCGTGCTGGGCCTGGGCCTCAGCCGACCCCAGCTGCAATGTGGCCTTACAGGCCTGTGAGAAAAACATTTGTCGGTTGAGCTGCCTGTGAGCCGTTTGCCCCTCTGGAAAGCTCCGTGCGCGTGTCGAGGAGGCCCTTGACAGAGAGCAGCTCCAGAATGCAGTCAGGGGGCTGAGCCAGGCGGAGAGGACTGCTGTGGTGGGCAGCTGTGCGACTGACCAGGCCTTGCCCCGATTCTCCCACCTCCAGCCTATTCCCACCGGCCCCGCAGCAGTTGGCCCCGACTCCGGCACGCTCAGGAGCCTCCCTGCCGGTCCCAGCGCAGCGACTCACCTGGCCGTCTTCTCGTTCCCGGAGGTGAGGTGGCAGTTGACAAACCCAAAGGATGTGCCGTTGAACATGAAGGAGATGCCCACGGCGCCCTTGTTGCCTGCGAAGCACGGTGGAAGAGGCGTCAGAGTCCCAAGCCTGACTGTACTTAGTGGCAACCCCCCACCCCACCCCTCTTTTTAGCTGTCCTCCCCCAATTTTGGGCCTTGGACCCCCACGCCCAGAGTTCCAAGACCAGTGGAGACATCTCGCCGCTCGGACTCCAGGGCCATTACAGAATCACGCCGGATTCCCCCCTGCTTGCTCCAACAGCACACGCCTGGCCCCAAGTGCTTCGGACATGGTTCGTACAGCCCCTGCCCGGAGAAACACCCGCCAGCCGACGCCTGCCTGCCTCCTCCTTACCCAGGGTGTTGGCAATCCCCGTTTTCACACTCGAGGTGCTGACGTGGCTGATCCGGTTCTCGTGCTCCGGCTTCACCAGCACGGCTATTTTAATGTTCCAGAGGGACTGCATGGCGATCTGCAAAGGCAACACAGGCAAGAACAGGCATCCTCAGCACAGCCCGCAACGGGACACCAAGACCCACCTCCACATGGGGAACGGAGAGGCGGCCGAGGCACCGACAAGGAGGAGCCGCGCACAGACTCTTCGGGGCAGGAGCTGCTCTCATGGTTTGCTCGCCAGGGGACGCTTGACGTTCACGGGTTTTGAGTTCCTCAGCCCGACAAAGGAGCCAAACGGAAGCCGACTGTCTTCTGAACGACTTCCCCAGAAAAGGGCCCAGACTTCAGAGTGCAGGACTTCCCACGGCTGAGGGCACAGCTTTCCGTGCAGGCTTCCCCAGTGGAGAAGGACTGCAGGGCGCAGGGGCGGGAAAGACTCAAAGCGCTGCCACCCATCGGCGCTGGACCAGACTGACCCACGGTCTGACTCAGCAGGCGGCAGATTCACAGACCCTTCCTCCTAAACCTGGGCGAAAGCCAGGCAGTGGTGGATCTAGGGGGTGGCAGGGGGGGGGCAAGAGCACTGGGCGCCATCTTGGGGCCGTCTAGGGGAGCGCCAGTGGCCCCTGCAACATTGTGCAGGTAGACCTGGGCTCCCTCGAGGGGAGCCCAGGTCTACCCGTGGCTGCTTCTAGTGGGTAAACCTGGGCTCCCATGGGGGCGCACTTCTATTGGGTGCCCCGGGCGCCATTTTGACTAGGTCTGCCCATGAAGCCAGGTATTTATTTCCAGAACAAGCGGCACCTGGCCGTGAGCCGCCAAAGGCTTTGCAGGTTTCAGAGCTGGATCCTGACACTGGAGGCTGAGCCCTGCTTCCCAGCACAGAGGAGCACCCAGACTGCCCAGACGGAGGCTGCTGTGCTCGGGGTCCTGCACGCTCTGCCCTCGCTCGCTGCAGCCTCAGTAGCTCGTCCTCTCCTTCCGCTCCAATCACAGAGGCAGAATGAAGCTGGAACTTTGCAATACGACACACGGCTAGCCTATGGAACTCATCACCGGGTGTGGGAGGGTCTCAGAAGACTGTAGAAGGGAATTGGTCCATTCATGGTCTGCAGAGGGGGGGAGGTCTCTTGATGGCTCTGAGTCATGATGGAGACAGGAAGCCTCCAGGTTCAGGGGCAATGTATCTTACAATACCAGTTACTAGAAGGCAAACAAGGGGAGAGGGATGTTGCTTTCATGCTGCGGGGGGGGGGGCTCCCTAGAGCCATTCTGGAAAAGGAAACAAAAAGATGCACATTTACAGAACTTGTGAAATTTGGGGTTCATGGAACCGAGCAACAAATGAAAGCCTATGGCGAGAGGGACTGGTGCCTACTTACTAGGACAGCTGGCAGTGATGCCCTTAATACAGCAAATGATCACTTCCAAGCTATGTCAGAACAGGTGAGAGCTGGGTGCCAGTTGAGAAGTCTTGAGCAGATCGCTTTGAGAAAGTCACTAGAAAACTGCAGCCCCTGAGGAAGCCCACCAGGCAGTGGGGGAAATGCTTCGTGTTCCATTTTTTAGTTTTCAGTTGTTGGTTTTGGTTCTTAGTTTTTGCTTTTACTTTTTAGCTGCTTTCAGCCTTTCCAATCTCTGTTTTTAGCTTCAGTTTTTAGCACTGAGCGTTCAGCCGTTTCGGTTTGTTCAGTTTCTTTGCCCAGTACTTGGACCACGGCACTAAGCCTGAAAAACTTTTCACGGTTTTAACACTTACTTGCCATTTGCACTTTTCACATTTTGGTACCACCCTTGATCCGAGGAGCTCAGGGTGGCAGACCATTCTGCCCAGCAGCCTCATGCAGCCGGAACGCTGGGTGGGAGGAACGGGTGAGCGGCAGCCCGCCCGTTGTGTACCGCTCCGTTTCGCCGTCTTCCCCGCCCCCGCGGGCTGCCACTCACCCGTTCCTCCCGCCCAGCGTTCCGGCAGCATGACACCGCTGGTTCCGCCCCTCCTTTGGTCCTCACAACTACCCGGTGGGTGGGTAAAGCCAGGAGAAGGTGACTGGCCGCAGGTTACCCAGGAAGCTTTGTGGACCGGTCAGGATTTGAACTGGATCTTCCAGCTCTAACTGATGACCGACGACACCACCATGGCTACTTCAGACAGGCAGTGTGGAGTGCCACAGAGCCCAGGAGAGCAGAGAGGGGAGCGCGGCCCATCGCCCGAGCTCTCAGCCTCCCCTCCTGCAGCTCTCGTGGACCTACCGGCCGGTACTCGACCTCCGTGAACTCCTTCAGGACCCCGCGCAGGAAGTCCACCCACTCCTTGTCCCCCATGGAGTTCTCCTGGGTGCCGAAGACGTAGATGTCGTGGGGGATGGTGACCGTCATCTCGTCCAGCGTCTTGCCCAGGCCCTTGGAGGCGAACCAGGATGTGACGTTCTTGGGAGGGGGGACACTGCCTGCAGGGGGAGGGAAATGGTCAGCCGGGGCCTGGGGACTCTGCCCAAAGAGGGAGGAAGAAGGACGCAGAGCAAGAGGCAGACCCCACTGCGGTTTGCAAGCAGAGAGGCCTCCGCTTCAGGCCGACTTCTCCAGTTGGAGGGGTCGCAGGCAGGAAGCACTGGGCTGTGCGCCCCCCCCCACGGTCTCACCCTGCGCAAGGCAGCTTCCACGTGCACCCAGCAGCCCCCACGGCAGCCCAGACGGCAAGACCCACCCATGTTCCAGGAGCCGATGAAGAGGGAAATCATGTCCGGCTCATCCTGGTTGGAATGTCGGTTCTTCATCAGCTGCAGGAGCTGGCAGAAAGCCTCCCGCTTCTGGGGGAACGAGGGCAAGAAGTCAGCGGCCCCAGACAGGACGCAGGATGCCCACAGAGACCCACGTGCCCAGGGTCTTGGCAAGGGCTGGGCCTGCGGTTCCTTCCACTGGCGGCTCCCTCCACGTACTGGGCCACTGGCTGAAGCTCTGCATTAGGGCTACAATCCCGTACACGGCATGCACAGGGCGGCACGTTTTCCATGAGGATCCGGCCCCTCCCCTGGCTGGTTTCTGCAGCTCCCTGGGGAGCCACAGTCCACAGTTTGGGAGCCGCTGGGCTGGGCTCTCAACGGAGCTCTTTGCTTCGACAGCCGCAAGGATGAAGGCTGCCGGAAACCCTGCAGGAGCTCCCACTGGCTGGGGCTTCACAGCACAGCTTCCCCCCATGCAACTGTGCCCCATCCCCCCCCCACTCCCACAGGCTGCCCTCCCTCGCTAGTGCCCTTTGTGCCTGGAGTTTAAAAAAGTGACAGCAGCAATTGAGGATGAAGAACAGACACCGAGTTTCAAGGAAAAACAAGTTCACAACGTCACAAAAATGGGAAACAAATAGTTCCCTGTCCTGAAAAAGGACCACAACCTAAAAAAAAAACGAAACCAGGAGGGAGACACCAGCGAAGAGCCCCTGGAGCGCCATTCCTCTCTGCAAGGACCAGCAAGGCAGTCGCTGCTCCCTGCTGCGGTCACGAGGACCCCACTGTCAAAGGTGCCTCTTTGCCCAGTTAGGGGGCAGCCCAATCGGTCTCCGAGCCCGAGAGCCACAGCATTGCCGCTTTCTGCAGGAGGCCCACAGAACAGGGGGGCCCAAAGACCTCCACAGCTGAGCCCCCAACACGGCAGCTGATGCGAAGCCCACACGCTTTTAAGCCCCTCGAGGACTGGGGCCTCTCCAGACTCACCCTGGCGTTGACAAAGACGAAGTCCTTCCGCTGCGTCTTGTCCTTCTCCTTCTCCAAGACGATCCCCAGCTTATTCTGAACACGCTGGGACTTGATCAGCTGACGGACTGGAGGGGGGGAGGAAGAGGAGGAAGACAACGAGGTCACACCCGGGCGGGACAGTTCCCCCTTTCCAGGTAGCCCCCTTCCAGCTCCCACCTCACACCCTGATTCGTCTCCAAAGGACCACGTCACCCACCGCAGGCGTCTCCCCAGAAGGCGCTTTCGCGTGGGAATGAACACACTGCAGATGCGCAGGTCCCACACTACAGATGCACGTGGGCAGGTGCTGGGCATTGCGAGCAGGGCCAGACTTTCTATCTGCCCAAGGAAGGGGCAGCACCCATTTCCCGGGGAGGAAGGAGGTGGGCAGCGCGGCCCTCTCAGCATGCGTGGGGTGGGGCGGTCTACTGAACAGCTCCCCACAAACGACCCCACAGGAGCCTGACGCAGGCTTCATGGAGAAGGCAGACTGGGGGAAGTGAGCAGCTGGCCGGGGGCAAGAGGAGAGCAGAGAGCGAGGCTGCAAAGAACGAGGCAGCAGCGACTGGGAGGGGGGAGGGCATCGGGGCCCCGAGCGGCCTGCACTCACTCTTGTCGTGCGTGAAGGTGTTCCAGTCCTCCTGCGAGTCCTTCTGCTTCTTCAGCACCACCAGCTTCCCCCCCTCCACGTCCACGCTTAAGGTGTACTTCTGGGACTTCCCAATCTTGGTCAGGTCGCCCAAGGTCAGGTCCAGCTTCACCTGGGAGCAAGCACAGCAGTGCGCCATCGGTCGGTCAGGTGGGCAGGACTGGGGTGGCGCTGCAGGCAGTGGGAGCAGCAAGGCAAGGTGGGCACCGGCCTCAGCGCCCCACTTGCGACAGGCACAGCGTGCACAGGAGTGCCGTCCTCCGTGCTCCCCACACACCCTGCAAGAACACCACCCCCGAGTCCTCTCCTCTTCCTGGGCCTGGTTATGCCGAGTGGCAGGTAGACCTGGGCTCCACGCAAGATCCGCAGCAGAGAGGCTGTCCATCAAGCATGCTGTGGCCAGAAGGGGTGCCAGGAGGGTGAATTTGCCTGCAGCGTGAGCACCCCCTTCCTCGCTGCAGGCATCTCGGTTGCACATCAGGGAGGTGCCATATTTTCTTGCCAGCCAGCAACATGCCCAGCATGCAACCCCCCTTATGGCTGGCATCCAGGACAGAACACCCCACCCCCTTGGTATGCTGTTGCCCCCTGGACAGACACCTCCCTACTGGGCTCTGCAGACCCCACAGCCCTCTAGCGGTTTGTCTGCAGCAAACCAGCACTGGCTCAGTGGCGCCCCAGCAACAAGGCAGCAGCCCGTTCTCAGAGGCCAGGTGTGGCGGGAGGGAGGGGAGGGGAGGGGAGGGGAGGGGAGGGGCTCACCTCAAAGGCCTGGACAGGAATGCGCTTTGCTCTGCGGGAGGAAGGCGGGGCAGGCCCAGGCTGGGTGCTGGAGCTCATCTCCTGGAGTGCTTTGAGGGCCTGGAGGAGCCAGAAGGAAGGTCACCACGACCACATCCGTCCCCAGCTTGCCCACACCCAGCGCCTGCTCTGAGGCTGGGCCTCTGCAGGCATCACCACCCAGCCTGCCCCTGAGCCGACCCCCAGCTGGCCCCCACAGGGCCATCCACACGCCTGGACCAGTCGGGGGAGGAGCCCCGGACCGACCTCTGCCCCGCTCACCTTCTTCTCGATGCTGGACAGGAAGTCCTTCAAGATGGACAGCTTCAGAACGAGGCTCTCCAGCTCCTGCTCTCCTGTCTGACTGGCGGCCTGGAAGCCGGAAGGCGGAGCTTTGAGACACAGACCCAAGAGGAGAACTGATGCAGCCGGGGGTGGGCGGGCGCAGGACGCCCCAAAGACTCTGGGAGTGCCACAAGCAAATCCCCCCCAAGAATGGACAGAGCAGCTTCCAAGCAGTGACACACAGGACCATGAACATGGCTGGCGAGAGACTCCCTCCATAGATTCCCACAGCTGCAGCACACCACGGTCAGAGTGCGACTCCGTTTACATCAAAGAGGCCACAGGAAGGCCACACATTGAGACGCCCCAACTGTGCGCTGTAGCGCTGTGGGATATTCCTGGCGGCCCATCGCCGCATCTCAAAAAGGACATAGTGGAGCTGGAAAAGGTGCAGAAGAGAGCAACAAAAATGATGACGGGGCTGGGGCACCTCCTTTATGAAGAAAGACTGCAGCGTTTGGGGCTCTTCAGCCTACAGAAAAGGTGCCTGAGGGGGGGCATGATTGAGACATACAAAATTATGCACGGAAGGGATAGAGTCGATAGAGGGATGTTCTTTTCCCTCTCTCAAAACACCAGAACCAGGGGGCATCCGCTCAAACTGAGGGTTGGGAGAGTTAAAACAGGTAACAGGAAATACTTTTTTACCCAGCGGGTGGTTAATCTGTGGAACTCTTTGCCACAGGAGGCGGTGATGGCATCTGGTCTTGATGCCTTTAAGAGGGGATTGGACAGATTTCTGGAGGAAAGGTCCATCGTGGACTATAGGCAGTGGTGTCATCTACTCTCCAGTAGACGGAACGCTGGGCGGGACTTACGCGTGATCGGCAGCCCGTCCACTCACTTCCGCTTTCTTCCCGCTCGCCGCACAGCTTTCCCTGGCCTCGGAGGGGGCGCCTGCTCGCCCAGGCACCCAGCGTGCCCCCCACCCATCCCCCCCCGGCGAGCAGGCACCCCTCCGAGGGGTGCGAGCGGGAAGAAAGCGGAAGTGAGTGGACGGGCTGCCAATCACGCGTAAGTCCCGCCCAGCGTTCCGTCTACTGGAGAGTAGATGACACCACTGGCTTTAGGCAATGATGGATTGTGCAACCTCCTTACAAAGGCGGTGGGCTTCTGGTATTGGGTGCAAGGGAGTGGCAACAGGACGCAAGCATCTTGTTGTCTCATGCCTCCCTGGGGCACCTGGTGGGCCAACTGTGAGATACAGGAAGCTGGACTAGATGGGCCTTTGGCCTGATCCAGTGGGGCTCTTCTTATGTTCTTATGTTCTCCCAGCTACATCCACCTCGGTCAGCCAGGATAAGGTGGGATCCCACGCTACTCCTGCAAAATCTCTGGGGAGTGTGGCACGAAGGCGCCTTGCCAGGGCAGGCAAGAGAACTGCACTCCTGGGCCAAGGTGAGTTTGGGAACTGCTGTATTAGGCTACCTATTCTTGGCAAATTTGGACAATCTAAGTCCTGGTGTAGATCATCATGAATGAGCTTTCCCTTCTCTCCTCCTCCGCTAGCAGAGAACAGAGAGAAAGCCTTTCCTTCAGAAATAAGCCACAGCTCTGCATTGCAGCCAAGCAGCAGTCCTGTGGCTCAACAGAAAAACCAGGATCAGTGCAGGGCCCATTCAGGTAAGACCCCCCCCTCCATCCAGCAGGTCAGCAGAAAGCGCTGAGACTGGGCCTTGCTCATTCAGCTGTCACCTGCTGTCCAAGCATGCCGTAAGAGTCCGCTGGATCAGAACAAACAGAGGCTCCTGACCCAACCTCCACCTTCCAAGAGGACTTAGCAAGGCACTTGAGGGATGCTGCCTGCCTGCCTCTGGTTCTGGGGGTGCAATCCTAACCTGGAGTTTGGCTGGCACTGTTAGGCCAGCAACGTTTGGCTGGCACAAGGGACACCGTAAAGTATGTTTAGTTCAGACCTCTCTCAGAGTCAGAGAGACCAGCACACAGATGAGCGCCATCCTCCCTGACTCTGAGAGTGGTCCAAACACGCTTCATGGTGGCCCTTGTGCCAACCAAATTTGGCTGGCCTAACTGTGCCGGCCTCACTCCAGGTTAGGACTGCGCTCTGGGGCGCTTCACAGGCTATTGGGGTTCAAGGACTTCTTTTCAGATGTGTCTTTTCATGGCCTCTTTATTTTCCACATGTTTTTCCCACCCTTCCTCCAAGGGTGGCGGACGTGGTTCTTTTTCTCCTCCAGTCCTCACAACAACCCTGTGAGGTAGGCAAGGCAGAGACCACGACTGGCCCCCAGACACCCAGGGGCTTTGTGGCTGAGCAGCACTGAACCCCACACCTTCATTAGGCCCTGGGGGCTCCGGCCCCTCCATCGTCCTGACTCTCCTCACACTCGGCTTCAGGAGATGCCCCCCAGCAGTGGAGACGGGCTTCAATGTGCCACGAGGGGGAGAACAACCTGCCCCCCCCACTTTCTCCACCCCAGGCATGATTTCATAGTGGCTCGTCCTGCCCTTCCCCAAACAAGGAAACCCCAGTGCTTTGATCCTGGTCACAGAGCCAGGCTCCCACTGCCCCCGCTCCGCTTCCACCCACCTGCTGCAGGATCCGGGCCACGGGAGGGGAGCCCTGCTGGTCAAACACCTTCGACAGGATCTCCAGGCCAGACAAGACCTTGTCCACCTCGCTGGAACGACAGGAATGGGGAGGGTTGGACACACGAGTCGCCTTTCCTTTGCTGGATGGCCAAGCGCATTGGAGAGCAGGGCCAAGCCAAAGACATGGAAGTCTTGCACCCCACGCAGGCGCTTGGGACTGCAGGCGGGACGAAGAGAGACCGTGCCCTGCCTTGCACAGGGCGAGGAGGGAGGAGAGCAGACGCTCAGAGCTCCTCTCTGGGCCAGCACCGGAGCCACAGCAGGAACCCCCCCACCCCACCCCCACCCCCGCCGCTCCTCTCTCTGCCCCGACTGGGGCCAGGCAGCAGCGCCCGTCTCCGCACTGTGGCAGGACCACTGCAGCTCTGTGTGCAGAAGACCCAGGCTGATCTCAGGCAGCGCTGCCAATTTGAAAGGGTGCCTGGCAGGGGCCTCGGGATAAAGCCGCAGATTACTCCTGCCATGGCCTCGTCAGCCCCTGAAAAAACATCCCATCTTCACACGTGCGCTGACGGGATAGAAGGGGATGGAGCTAACACGCAAGGAGCGAGGTGGGAGCGGGCACTGTCCAGGCAGTCCGTTTGCCAGGCAGGCAAAGTATCCTTTAAAACAGGATCTGCCCAACCCGACCAGCCTGGCAGTGCCCCCCCGCAACGGCTCCAGCCTTAACCCTGCGAGTCTCCAGAGAAAAGGCTCCGCGAGCACAGCGAAGAACGTCGTCGTCACTGCGAGAACTTCGGGGATTCTTCGGGCGGAACTGCTGTGGGCGCTGCTTCTCTCACCTGTGCAGGCGCTTGCAGGAGGTCACGAGGGTCCTGTTGAGGTGGGGCAGGCTGCTGGCACCGGCTCTGACGGCCTCCAGGTCAAGCGAGTAGCTGCCCTTCAGGTACTCGTGGGAAACGGTGCTGAGGCCGTTGGTGGTGCTGTGGGGGGGGACGTGCAGGTGAGAGAGGGAGAGAGGGCTGCCGACCCCCCTCCCACAGACAAGAGCATCCTGCTCTCCCCAGCAGCTCAGGAGATTCAGACGACTCGCGACAGAAGCTCCAGATCTGCCCAGGGTGTCATGATTCAACACTGATGCTTCCCCCCAAACCACATGAACACACCTCACACAGCTGCCCCAGGGCTTCTTCCTCCCAGCCTCTCTTCCTTGGTTGCTCCCCCGCCCACCCCACCCCGCTGCCACCTCTCAGGGTTGGAACTTGCTCTTCTCGCTTGTGTGTCTTTGTCAAGCATCGCACCCATCAGGAGGATGGAAGTGAGACTCCGCTTAGGAAGGGCTGGAATTAACATCAGAAGGAGTCTGTGCTATGGGGACTAGGAGGCATCCCTGGCCTCTGGGGGGCATTTCACGGGCGGGGGGGGGGGGGCTCCAGTGGAATTCTGAACCCAGAGGAGCAAGAGGACAGGTCTATGGGTCGTGTCACACCAGAGCTCAAAGTGGAGAAGCTGAGAGGGATCAGGAGGGATCAGGTCTTCCTTTTGAGCTGAAGACGTTCCCTTTGCACCAGGGAGATGCTCCAGAGAGAGGAGGGAGGATTTGGCACTGCTGGGGAAGGAGAGGGTGTGGAGGTGACCTTCAATTTTGTAAACAGGTCATGAGATGAGGGATTTTTTTCCATCGGGACACCTGGACTCTTGAAGTGCAAAACTGCCTGAAGGCAGAGATTATTTCACTCTATTTTTCCTGGGCACTGGAAGGACATCAATACAGGGGACAGCACAGCGGTCCTGCCTCTGCTGCCTTCTGTTTCAGGAACCCCCCTGGGTAAGAAAAACCACCACCCCGCTCCGAGCCTGGCCAGAGGTTGGGTCCAGAGGCTCTTCCGAGCCCCACAGCAGAAGGGGCCGGGATGCAGCGCACTCACCTCTCGAGGGCTCCGTCCTGCACAGCAGGAGCGTTGCCGGCCATGCCGGAGGCGACGCTGCCCACAGGGATGCTGGTGGACCCCGAGCGCGGAGGCAGCGGGGGCTTGTCATCCTCGCCGTCTGGAAGGGAGGCAACGGGAGAGGCAAACTTTTACTTTGCCTGCCAGGCGCAAGGGAGTGGCAACAGGGAGCAGGTGTATCTTGTTGTCTCCCAGGCTCCCTGCGTGGGCACCTGGTGGGCCACTGTGAGAGGCAGGAAGCTGGACTGATCCAGCGGGGCTCTGCTTACGTTCTTATGGTGGGGGTGACCGCCTTCCACAGGCACAAAGTGGGGGGAGGGGGGTCAGCCCTTTCTCACTACACGGCCATGCGGGCGTCACCCCCTGCCCGCCCCTCTCCTTTGGCCGTCCCTGCACCAAATGCGGGTTGCCAACTCCTCCATGCAAGGACATGTCGTCTTGTGCGGTGCACGGCGCTGTGCAGACTGATGCCAGCACACAAACAAGAGGGAGGGACAGCCAAAAGCCCCCCCTCGTTCCAACCCCCCTCTGGCTGAGAAGCGGTGGCTGCACATGCCTCCAGGCCGGGTCCAGGTGCCGGAGCCAAGCCTCGCGACATCCTCCCGCTCCAACGCAGACCCGAGGTGGGCTTGGCGGTTCTCAAGGGGGTTCCCTTGCGAAGAGGGGGCAGTGAGCCCCACAACCTACTCGCTGCTCCAGACCGCCTGCCAGCCCAGAACGCAACCCCTCTGGGGCGGACGCCCAGCGCCCCAAGCCAGGCAGGCCCGAGGCCCGTACCGGAGTAGTCTCTGTCCTCCGCACTCTCCTTGTCCTTCTCTCGCTCGACGGGGAAGAGGAGGGTGCAGACCAGGCCCTGGTTCGGCTGCAGGTACAGAGCGATGAGGTCACTCAGGGTCTTGAAGCGCCTCACCTGGACCCCCTGGGACGTCTGCAGGGGAGGGGAAAAGGAGACCATCAGCGTGGGCAGCCCATGGGGCGTGTCAGGCCAACTGCCTGCCTGGCAACCGTAAGCAAGGTGGGGGGGGGGAAGAGGAAGCAAAGCTGAGGCTGTTGGCAGGATGCTTATCAAAACCAGGCCAAGTCTGACTGTGGGGAAGGAGCGGAGTCAGTGGCGGACCTGAGGGAGGGGTAAGGGGTGCAAATGCCCCAGGCACTGGGCTGCGGCAGGGAGGGTGGTGGCAATACCTGCCCCCCTGACACTGAGTTGGTGCAGGGCCACCCTGAGAAGCCGCCGCACGTGGCTTAAAGAAGCCCTGTGCAGTCACTTCTGAGCAGGAAGTCAGGTGGAGAGGCGGCATCTGTGGGGGGCGCACTGCTGGCGGTGTGCCCCCAGGCACTAACCCACCTACCCCCGGATCACCCTGATCGGAATGGAGCAGTGGAGGAGTCAGCCTGGACCAGACCAGCTGGCCGTCTCCCCCACCCCGCCTCCACTCCTGCCTGCCTGGTGCCAATACCTGGACGGTGAACCCCGCAAGGCAGGGCCCCCCCCCCACTCCTCGCCACGCTGGCTGTGCCAGAGACAAGAACGACGGCGGTTCTCTGCTCCTGAGCAGAGAGGTCCCATCCGGCCACCATGGCCAGGATGTTGCAGTTTCACACTACAGACTCCAGAACTAGCTGAAACTGGCATTCCGTCTCTCCGTCTTCGGATCAGATAGAGCACCTGTGTGTCCTTGGGTGTTCAGCTTCCCAGCTTGTTAGTGCAATCTGCTACACAGTAGCTGCACTCCCTTTAGATAGTGTAACATAAGCAGGCAATGTTTCTCACGGGAAGCGCTGGCTAGCAAGCATCCACTTTCTCATGAGATCATGATGTTCAAAGGGACACCCCATTGGGTAACATGGGGCACAAGGGTCTTCAGGTACCCACCTACCAGATATACTCTAGCTGCACCCTTTGTTCTTGTGTCTGTATCAGGTCTTTACTATGTGTGCGCACTGAGACTGAGAATGTAACAACATGCGTTGAAAAGCCGCTTGTACGCGGCAAGCCTTCGCCGGCTTTCGCTGACCGGCAAACTTCTTGCTTTCTGACTATCGCTACTGTACCCAATAAAAGACTTTGTTATGGTAATGTAGCGATCTCGTCGTTTCTCCGCTCCGCCAGCGCGAGGCAAGCGCTGAATGGGTCCACAAGCCCCCAACTCTGCTATCAACACTTCAAAACAAACAACAGGTTATGGGGGTCCATAACTGCAACAGGTTATGGAAGATTCAGCCGTAACCCTGCAGGGGTTTGCCGCGGACCCGATCCATGGAGCAGAGACTGAGTTGTGAATGTGGCTGCATCCCTGCACTCGCGGACATACTGACAGATGTCTGATGAGGAAGGAGCAACCGGTGGAGTGAAGGAGGAGACAGAGGAAGACCTTGGAGACGGAGCGGGGGCAGAGGACGTTGGCGACCCAGGAGAACCCGAGCAATCCGGGGAAAGCGAAGAGGGCGAATCGGAAGACGACGATCTCGGACCTCTCTTACCCCCGCCAGGGGGGGTTCTCGACGGCCAAGCACCTGCCCCGCCACCGCCGCCGCTCGTACCAGGACAAGGTCCTTTCTTCCCTCTGATACCACCTCAAGTACCACCGTTGCAGCCCGCTGCGCCCGGAGCCGGGATGGCGCAGCAACCTCCCGCCGCCCCGACGGCGCCTTTCAACATTGTCATTCCGCTTCTCAACGACAGCAACTATGTGCAATGGGCACACAAGATGCGGTTGCTGCTGGAAAAGGACGATCTTTGGCAGCGCACTCAAGCGCTCCCCACGAGCCCTGCAGAAGAAGCAGCTGACAGGAAGGCAAAAGCGACCATCGGTCTTGCAATCTCTGAAGATCTCTTAGTTTATTGTCGCGATCTTGAACATGCTATGGACTATTGGAACACGTTAAGGGAGCTGTTTGCACGCGCATCCCTGACTTCCAGCATGGTTCTGACGCGCAAATTGTGGCGGTCGCGTCTTGAACCTGGAGGCGACTTACGTGTACACCTAAGAGCAATGCAGCAAAACCTCAAAGACCTTGAGGCAATTGGAGAACGGGTTGAGGAGAGGCTCAAAGTTTTTGCAATCCTCAATTCCCTGGACGAAACGTGGGACATGTTCACCCTAACTTTGGAATCTATCCCTGCAGCACAATTGACTGTCACCCATGTTGTCGCACGGCTTCTCGAGGAAGCGGACAAAAGGAAAGACAACCAGAGAGAGCGTGAATTCCGAAAGGGGAAAAACAACATTCCTGGGAAAAAGCAGCAGCAGCTGCCCAAGAATGAGTCCCAGGCGCAAGTGTGCGCCAGTGTGAGACAGTGCTATGTATGCGGATCAAATCAACATCTCGCATACCAGTGTGCCAAGAAGAAAGGAGGCTCCAAAAAGGAGAAAAAGCCCCAAGGTAAGCAGGGCACGGGGCAAGGGCAGTTTCCAAAGCCCCATGCACAGCAACCCAAAGCGAGCATCGCTTTCGTGGGTTCAGCGGAAGGTAGGCGGACGCGAGGATCCTGGTTGTTGGACTCGGGAGCAAGCCACCATATTGTGACATCCGCTGACTTACTCACGAGTAGGTGCGAGACGGATCGTGAAACTGTCGCACTCGCAAATGGAACAACAGCGCCCGTGATTTGCGCTGGAGAGGTTTTTCTGCCACAACTGCAGACTACCTTGAGGAATGTGCTGTGTGTGCCAACGATGTCCAGAAATCTGCTTAGCCTTGGCACCCTCCAAGAAGATGGATTTAAAGTGACTTTCCAAGACGACGTCTGCACACTTGAGAGGGGGAATCTTTCTGTGGCTGTCCCCCGCGTGCATCGGCTTTTCGTGCTTGGAGCGAAGACGGCAGGGAGTCAACAGGCAACTGTGTGCTTCAATCAACCAAAGCACCGATCCTGTGGACATTTGTGGCATCTGCGATTAGCACATTTAAATCATGACTATGTGAAAAAGACAGCTGAACTTGTGCACGGAATGGACTTAAAAGATTGCGATGCTTTTGTGGACTGTGATGTGTGTAAACTCACCAAATCGCATCGAGCATCCATCCCGAAGTTCAGCAGCCGTCAGACTCAAACCCCCTTCCAGCTGGTGCATATGGACTTAATTGGCCCTATGAAGAAGACAGCCGGGGGGGCGCAATATGTTCTTACGCTCGTGGACGATGCTACGAGGTATAGTTTTGCATTTTTAATGCGCCAGAAATCTGAGGCTTTTAATAAAATCCGCAATTGGGTCAGGTGGGCGGAAAGACGGTTTGGCCATCGCATAGTGGCGATCCAGACCGACCGGGGAGGTGAATTTCTGAGCAGGGAGATGTCTCAATGGTTGGAAAAGCAGGGCATCACCCACAGACTCACCGCCCCCCGCACCCCAGAGCACAATGGGGTGGCGGAGAGGAAAAACGGTGAGCTACAGAACATGGTAAGAGCGCTGATGGAGCAGTCAAAGCTACCCAAAGGGTTGTGGGGGGAGGCAATGAAATATTCTGTGTTTATTTCAAATAGAGTGTACCACCGTTCAATTGACGGGGTCCCCTACACCAAGCTGTTCGGCAAACCTCCCAATCTTGCATTTCTAAAGACGTTCGGGTCACACGCCTTTATACATGCAGATCGGGAAACACGCAGAAAAGATGACCCGCGTGCCAGGCGGCTGCAGTTTATTGGGTTTGAACCGAATTGCAAAGCGCTCAAATTCCTCAATCCTGACCACAAAACTGTCACAATATCTAACTCTTATGATTTCTCTGAGCAAGGTTTGCTGCCAGATCATGCTGACAGAACAGTCAGCATCCCCACACAAGCTGCAGAAAGTGGGGGGGAGGCAAGATTAGAAAGCGTTCCCGATCAACCAGCATCACCTCAGCTCCAGCCATCTCCTGCCACACCAGCACGCCCTGACAGGCTGCTGGAGGAGGGGGGGGGCCACTCCGGGGTTAGATACAAGCACGTCTTCTGAGGAAGCCACACCGGAACAAGCTGTTCCAACCAGACGCATCCTTCCTCCAAGGGCTTTGCGTGGGGTCCCACCCCAAAGATTAACCTACCAGGTGGAGGCAGGAAAGGTACCCCAAACTTACCAAGATGTAATGGAGTTACCACACGCCCAGAAGGAAGAATGGATGCAAGCTATTCGGACTGAATTAAGGGCAATGCACGACTTACAGGTTTTTGAGCCAGCAACATTACCAGCTGGAAAACATGCGATTGATTCCAGATGGGTGTTTGTTCTCAAGGATAGGGAAGGTGCTGAGCCATTAAAGAAAGCCCGGTTAGTCATCCGTGGCTGTAAGCAAATTTCAGGTGTAGATTTCGAGGAAATCTATGCACCCACACTCTCAGCCACCACGCTACGCGCAGCGCTTGCCGTAGCCGCCAGCAAAGGTTTCCAAGTTCACCATTTTGATGTTGGGACGGCTTACTTGCACGCAGACCTGCAAGAGGAAGTGTACATCACAATACCTCCAGGGGTGCAAAGCGATTACTCACATTTTCGCCTTCGGAAAGCTGTTTATGGGTTGAAGCAAAGTGGGAGAAGCTGGCACTTATGCCTTAAAGAGCAGCTGCAAAAATTGGGGTTCACCCCCTCCGCAGCTGATCCATGCCTTTTCAGAAAGGGAAAAGGGAAGGAGTTGTGTGTTCTTTTGTGTTATGTTGATGATTTGCTGGTCCTTGCGAGGACACAACAACAGATCAATCAGATCACACTCCAACTTCAAAAGGCATTCACACTTAAATGTCTTGGTCCTGTCAATCAATACCTAGGGGTAGAGATCGAACGCACAGCTGACAGTGCTGGTTTTCTCCTCAGTCAGGAGAAAAAGATCTACGATCTACTCCAAATCTGGGGCATGCAAGACTGCAAGGCTGTTTCATCTCCAATAGTGATGGGGAGAGGGGAAAAAGCAGAGGAGTCTGCACCATTTCCAAACCAGAATACGTTCCTTTCACTGCTGGGTTCACTCACACATCTTGCGGGCTGGACTCGCCCAGACATTAGTGTTGCAGTCAATCACCTGAGCAGAAAAGCTGCAAATCCCACTCAGGCAGATTGGATAGCCTTGAAACGCATCCTCAGGTACTTGAAAGGCACAAGTAGCCACAAGTACCACATCACCCCAAAAGGAGCACTGCAATTGGAAGTTTTTGCAGACAGTGACTTTGGGGGGGATGACACAAGGAGATCCACCACAGGCTATGCCATACGCCTTGGGAATTGCGTGATAGATTGGGGTTCACACAAGCAGAAGACTGTAGCGTGTTCCACTCTAGAGAGTGAGTACACAGCTCTAAGTCATGTGACCAACTACCTACACATGCTCAGGCAATTGATGTCGGATTTGGATGCTCCACAAACAAATCCAATCCAGATCTGGATGGACAACCAGTCCGCAATTCAGATTGCTAAGTCAGAACGAATCCGGATGCACTCCAAGCATGTTGACATAAAGCATAAACATGTCAGAGAGGCAGTCCAAAACAGGGACATTGACGTGCTTTACTGTCCATCGCAGGAGAACATCGCGGATATCCTGACCAAAGCACTTCCTGCGCCACAATTCAAACAGGCAGTTCAAATGTTAGGTTTGGCGCCAAAAGATGACTTCCGAGACGTAATGGGGGGGTGTTGCAGTTTCACACTACAGACTCCAGAACTAGCTGAAACTGGCATTCCGTCTCTCCGTCTTCGGATCAGATAGAGCACCTGTGTGTCCTTGGGTGTTCAGCTTCCCAGCTTGTTAGTGCAATCTGCTACACAGTAGCTGCACTCCCTTTAGTTAGTGTAACATAAGCAGGCAAAGTTTCTCACGGGAAGCGCTGGCTAGCAAACATCCACTTTCTCATGAGATCATGATGTTCAAAGGGACACCCCATTGGGTAACATGGGGCACAAGGGTCTTCAGGTACCCACCTACCAGATATACTCTAGCTGCACCCTTTGTTCTTGTGTCTGTATCAGGTCTTTACTATGTGTGCGCACTGAGACTGAGAATGTAACAACATGCGTTGAAAAGCCGCTTGTACGCGGCAAGCCTTCGCCGGCTTTCGCTGACCGGCAAACTTCTTGCTTTCTGACTATCGCTACTGTACCCAATAAAAGACTTTGTTATGGTAATGTAGCGATCTCGTCGTTTCTCCGCTCCGCCAGCGCGAGGCAAGCGCTGAATGGGTCCACAAGCCCCCAACTCTGCTATCAACACTTCAAAACAAACAACACAGGAGCCCCCAGCAGACCACACCTGCCCCCCCTTCGTGGACCTGATTAGTCCTCTGTGAAGGAAAGAGGGGGACGGAAGCCCCGACTCCCTTTCGCGGTCTGTAGAACTCAACTGTTTTTACTGCAACCGACTCGCCAGGAACAGTCAGAGGCCGGCCGGCCTGCCCAAGGCCAGCTCTCAGTGGCTGCCTGAAGATTTGCGAGGGGGGGTGAGGTCCAAGAGGCTTATTTCTAGGACTGTGCTGGACACAGAATGTGGGACACCCCCTGCTAGGGGCCTGGTGGGTTCAGGTTGTTGTTTGGGGGGGGGTTGCTAGGAAGCAGCGGTGAGCAAAGGAGCGGAGAGTGAAGAGGTGGCCACGTGGCACGACCCTCCCACGCGGCACTCACACCCCCTACAGGAAGTCCCTGGAAGTACAAAGGTCACCCAGGCCTTATCTAGGCCTCCGCAATCCACAATGGGGCTGCAATCACCAAGGCAATGGAAGGGGCGGTCCAGAGGGCAGGGCCAAGGACCCTTCAGAATCGTCCTGAAGCCCAGCCCCAGCCCCCACGGCAAGCCCTTTTCAGCTCCGCCACAACAGGACCCCTCTGATGGGAGCGGCCGAGCCTCAGAAATGCATTCGGACGTCAGTATTTCTTCTCCGCAGAGCTCCACAGCCAGGCATTCAAGTGGACTGACCGGGGGGGGATCGCAGCAGGCTGTGGCTGTGCTCCAGCATCATCCTCTGGGACCCCCAGATCGCACACCCACGCCTCAGGGAAACCGCCTCTCCCAGAGCCTGTGCCCACGGGGCCTCCTCAGGCTGCAGTCGGCCCCATATAAAAAGCAGACTCCGACTTTGGAGGCAACCTGGCCCAGCAGCTTCCAGAGGGCTCCCCCCAGCCAGAAGGCACACAATGGCCCTGAATTCTAGGGGTGCTTTCCCAGTTCATCAACCCCCATCACGCATATGGACCGAGGACACAGAGAGGGGCTGGTGAGCACCAAATACATTTTGTGAACGTTGATGCTGTTGAAAAGCAGTAGGTAAATACTCTTAGTACAGGTGTGCCCCGGTATCCACTGATTTGGTATCCACGGTTTCAGTTATCCACCGATACCATGGAGACTGTGATTTTTAGATTGTGAGCCCTTTGGGGACAGGGAGCCATTTAACTTTATTATTACTATTTGCCTGTAAACCGCTTTGTGAACTTCATGTTGAAAAGCGGTATATAAGTACCTGTTGACTGACTGACTGACTGACTGGGACGCCTATTGAAAAGAGAGGGGAACATTAAACAAAATCTCTTCTTTCACCTTGTTGCCGCAGAACCACTGACGTTCCCCTATCTTTAAAAAGGCGTCCCCGGTTTCCATGGTTTCGGGTATCCACGGTGTGGTCCGGAATGGAAATCCAGCGGACACTGGGGCATGCCTGTAGTAGAAGTAATTCTAATACCACTAATTCTAACGATAATGGAGGGTCAAGCATACAGCGAGAACAAGGGCAGCTCAGAGCACACGCTCAGCTGGGAGCTCGTTTTCGGCAGCAGAACTGAACTTGCAGTCCTCTCATACAAAAGTCCGCTCCAGGCTTTCTCCAAACCTCCCTCATTCCAGCTGTCCAGCTTGGAAGGGGACCAGCACAGAAGGGGCCATGCAATGGACAGCGGGACGGACGCTGCCGATCTCCTGCCCTCCCGCTGCCTGTGGGGAATCTTGCCCACTCTCCCGGATCAGCTCACTTGCAAAGCCCCAGCTTATGGGGGCACAATGTGGGGGCCCCGTCCCTGGCTCAAAAGGGTCTCAGTTCGAGGACTGGCAACGAGGACTCTGGCGCTTCCAGCCAAAGCGGACCAGGATCCTCGGGGGTCTGACCGTCAGCTCCCCACGTTCCAGAAGCCCTGGAGGCTGCTTCCTAATTAAGGCTTCCCATTTAACTCCGTCCGTCCGTCGTGAGCAGGCCCTGCGCCCTGCGCTTGTGAACCTGCCCCAGAAGCCTCCACAACAGGTCGACCCCTGGCCCACAAGGCCCTGGAGGGAGGAGCTTGAAGGACACCCCCAAATCCAGACTGCCAACACTGGGCGTCAGGACGGAGGCGCTGCAAACAGCAAACTCGCAGCAAACGCTGAGCGCAACCAGCCTTGTTGTCTCTCCCTCCGTCGCGCGCGCGCACACACACACACTCACACACACGGCTGCACGTGCGCGTGTGCAATAGGAGCCGAGAATCCTCTCCCTGCACCGTTCCACAGCTGCTCTTGTGGGCTGAGCCAGCACTAATCCACTCCCTGATCTCAGGCCTGTTCTTGGCAGCTGCTGGAGTGAGGAGGGGCATCCTTCTGCTCCGTACACCTAGAACTGGAACCCTACTCTAGTCCGGGGCTTCCCAACGAGGGACACACACGCCCTGAGACGGCAAGAAGTGGAGGGTGTTCACACCACCCTTTCCAACCGACGCCCACCCGGGCTCGGACACCAACAGCCTCTGTCTGGCTGCAGGACTGGCCTCAGCAGCGATGCGAACGCCCCCTCCCCCCCCCACAACAAGGGGCCAAACAGGCTGAAAGGGGGCTCAGGCCACTGGGGGGCTCCCCTGCACAGGCTCAGCAGCCGCACCCAGTTTCCACCACGTGGGATGAAGACGTTTGCCCACCACACCCAAGACGACAAATGTGGGTCCTCTAGCAACACAAAGGCAGGAACGGGGAGCAGACTTTGCAGGGGGAGGATGAAAAGCGTCCGCCCCCACTTTCCCAGGTCACTTCAAAGAAAACCGCTTTTTCCTCTCCCCGAGTTCGGAAACAAGCAAGTGAGCCTGGCTGGACCCAACGACAGCGTGACGGGGGCACTGAAGAGAGGAAGGAGCAGCTGGCCTGCAGAGAGCCTCCCTGCCTTCCTCCCACCCAGCCACTTGCCTGCCCTTCCGATCCCAGAACACAGCCAGTTTGGCCCCAACCGTCTCCACTTTCATGCAGGACGCAGAAAGGACATTTCTGCAAAGGGTGCAAAGGGCAGCTTGAGACCCAGAAGCAGCTAGAGCCCAGATCCTGCGCAGCCAGTGTGGGGGGGGGGAGAGGGGGGCCGGGCGCCCAGGGGGAAGGGCAGACTGCCAGCAGGCTCAGGCAAGGAATGCGCCCCCACTTGGCGGTGCTGTGCCAACTCAGCACATTGCTGCGTGTGGTTTTCCGCCACTTATGTGGCTCACAGAATTGGCTTTTTTTCCACTGAGGGATCTGCATCGCGTTAGCCGTCCGAGTCCTGGCTGCTGGCCTCATCGGGAAAGGGGGGATGCTCACTGATCCTCCTCCGCTTGCTGTGGAAGGAAAGCATGCAGGACAGCGAAGGGTTACAGGAGCGCTTTCAAAATACCACTAAAACCAGGCAGCTTCTGGAGCACCAGCAGGAAAAGCCCCCCAGCCTCTGAGCGCCATCGAAGCAGCAGCAGCCGCCGCCGAGAGCAGCCCTTCCCACATTCCCGCAGGGGCCACCCTGGGACGCAGCCTTCTCTGGGCTCGCCAGCGGACACCACAAGCTCCACTGCACAGGACGGCAGGCCAGCGAGCAGAGAGCAGAGCCTCCGGGAGGACTCCCGTCCAGGGCCCTCGCTGGAGCATGAGCCGGGGGGGGCACAGAAAGCCTGCGGGGGCCGAGCACATCCTCCTTTCCGCAGCCGGCCCTCCTCCGGGCTCGCTTTTTCCTGCTTGCTGAGACAGCAGCACAATGAGGTTACTGTTGCGCCACTCAGTGAACCAGCACTCGGGCACGGCCGACTTCCTGCCAAGATCAGCAGCGCGTGGGCATCCACAGGGCCCTTGCCAGCCGGCCGACACAGCCCTAGAGGCAGCGTTAATGGGACTGCCTTCTTAGAGTGGCGGAGGGAGCACATCGGAAGAGCCCCATTGCTGGATCGGCCAAAGGCCCACCTAGTCCGGCTTCCAGAGGGCCACCAGGTGCCTCAGGGAGCACACGAGATGACAAGACGCCTGCATCCTGCGGCCACTCCGCTGCACCTGGCATTCTGAGGCAGCCCACTTCTAGAACCAGAATGCTGCACATACCCATCATGGCCTGTAGCCTGCCATGGACTTTTCCTCCAGGAATCTGTCCAATTCCCTTTTAAAGGCATCTAGGCCAACTGCCATCACCACATCCTGTGGCAAGGAGTTCCACAGATCAATTACATACTAGGTAGAAAAGTATTTCTTTTTAACTGTTCTCACTCTCCCAACACTCAACTTGAGTGGATGCCCCCTGGTTCTGGTATTGTGAGAGAGGGAACAGAACATCCCTCTATCGACTCTATCCCTCCCATGCATAATTTTGTATGTCTCAATCATACCCCCCCCCCAGGCGCCTTTTTTCCAGACTGAAGAGCCCCAAACGCTGTAGCCTTTCCTCCTAAGGGAGGTGCCCCAGCCCCGTAATCATTTTTGTCGCTCTCTTCTGCACCTTTTCCAGCTCCACTATGTCCTTTTTGAGATGTGGTGACCAGAACTGTACGCAATACACCAGATGTGGCCTTATCATCGATTTGTACAATGGCATGATAATATTGGCTGTTTTATTCTCAACCCTTTTTTAATTACCCCAAGCATGGAATTGGCCTTTACTTCCTAATTGCTGCTGCACACTGGGTCGACACCTTCATCGAGTTGTCCACCAGCACCCCAAGATCTCTCTCATGAGCTGCCACAGACAGCTCAGAACCCATAAGCCTATATGTGAAGCTTTGATTTTTCGCCCCAATGTGGATCACTTTACACAGCAGGTTTCTCAGCAGGTAAGGGACTGTGTCAAATACTTCCTGAAAATCCAGATGTGGAATATCCACAATTTGCCTGTATCCACATGCCTGTTTACCTTTTCAAAGAACTGTCAGCATTCTTGCAACCTCTGCCTATGAAGGAGCTGTATGACACTAAGGGGGGGCAAATCTGTAAGTTTTGCAAGAAGCCTCACCTTGCAGTGGAAAACACTCCTCTCCTGCACTGTTCTAGCCAATCCTCACAGGAAACAGCAACATCTTGGCGTTACTTACTGGCTACAGCAGCAAGGGAGAGGAGGGATTTACATGACAGGGTAAGGCTCCTTGCAAAACTTACAGATTTGCCCCCCCCTTAGATCTGCCTCTGCACCCACCCCCATGTGTGGACAGGCCTCTTTCCCCACAAACCCGCTGGAGTCCATCTCAAGCCATTCAAGGCAGTGGCTGTTGTGACATCCTGTGGCAATTAATCCCAATTAATGGCAATTAATTAATCACACTCATCTTGCAGCATGCAGGTGCCCTGACTCTGCCATCAGTCAATGTCCCCGGACAACCCTTCGGCCTGGCACTCTGTCTTCCAACCCCCTTTCGCCAAATCCTGCATGCATTTTAGAACCCTCTAGCGTGTCCCACCCGCAACCATCAACTTTTCTCTAAACAAAGAAGCCCAAATTGCCTTCACCCACCCACCCCATTTTTGAACTGTGCGTTGTGACAGCCCAAGATGCTGCAGGAAACTCAAAGGGGCACTAGGATGCCACAGGACAGTTTAAAAGCGCTGCAAGATATTTAAGAGGAAACACAGTGAGGCAGTGGTTCTTAAACTTTTTAACACCAAGACCCACTTCTTAGAATGACAATCTGTCTGGGACCCACCAAAAATGGTGCCATGGCCAGAAGTGCCGTCATTGCAACACCAGAGCTTGCTGCTTAACTGAGAATGCAGCAATAAGTTACTTCTCAGCCTTTTCCAACAGCAAAGTAAATCAGACAGAAAAAAACCTATTTATAGCCTTGGCACAAGCAAAACAACCACACAGCCCTCCCCCTTTCCAGCATCCCATCTTCCCATATTTTCAATATGGCTGCTCAAGGTGCTTTGTGACTCACCTGAAATTGGCTCGCGGCCCACTGGTGGGTCCTGACCCACACTTTGGGAACCACTGCAGGGAGGGGTGCCATGAACAAATTACGACTGGCCCAGGGGCACCGTGAAAAAAGAAAGTTTGGGAAATCTTGCCTCTAAGATGAACTCAATTTAAGCCACTCAAAAGCAACATGACCTCAAGCACATCCATCTCAAGCCCCTCCTTCTGCCTGCAAGTTTAGGGTAATGATGTGAGCCTACCTCACAGGGCTGTTATGAGAGTAATGAGCTGTGAAATACTTCGAGCACGTGAAACGTTTGAAGACGGCGAAACGGAGCGGTACGCAACAGGCGGGCTGCCGCTCACCCATTCCTCCCGCCCAGCATTCCGGCTGCATGATGCCGCTGGTTCTCGGCCAATTAATCCTCCTCCCGAGCCTTCGAGCACAAGGAGGAGGACCTTGCTTGGCAGACGGCCAGCAGCGCTCACCCCCCTCAGAGGGGAAATGTCCATCTGAGTCCCCACTCCAGCCCGGCACAAATCACCACACTGGCTCCTGCGCAAGAAGCACCGCGGCCGAGAGAACCTGGTGGGAAGCCCAGGCTCGCTAAGCAGGAACACTTCTGGCCTGCAGAAGGAGGCGGCCAAAGGTCTGGATCTCACCTGCACGGCTAGGAAGTCCTCTTCGTCCGGCAAAATCCGATAGGTGTGGACGTGCTTCTGGAACCTACGGCAAGAAGAGGGGGGGGGGAAGAGGGATTTAAAACCAAAGAAGCACCGACACGTCCACTGGGGGGACGACAACAGGGCTTCCTTTCTAAAATGAGAGGGGTCCGAACTGAAGCATGCACAGATCCCCCCCCCCAAAAAAGCCTGGGAACCAGAGTCCCAGAAAAGTTGGGATGGGCCGTGCTTAGTCAGTGGTGAGATACGGCCCCCTGCTCATGCTCAGGGGCACTGTGGGAAGAAAGAGCATGTGTCAGGCACTTCCTAATGCAGCTGCATTTTGAGCTTGAGAACAAATCGGGAGGCGCAACGCTGAGCACTGCTCTGCAAAGGGACGCCTCGGAAGGAACAGCACACACCTCCCACACCCCGGGCTTGCGCCTCCGTCTGCTCCTCTATGCAGAGGGCTACCCTGGGCTTGGCTGAACTTCAGCTATGTCCTGGGCGTGTGCCTTTCTGCTGTGCCTCAACACACCCTTGCCCTCTCCCCCTGACCTGGACTGTGCCAAGACTGCTGGGGGCTAAAATACGGGGACATCATGCCCTCCCTCCTGCTGTGGGCTTCCCAGAGGCACCCGCCTGGAGACAAGATGCTGAACTGGAGATGCCATGGTCTGATCAATGCACAAGGTGGAAACGCCAAGCACATGAATGCTCTGGTCTGTGGTCCTGGTACCAGTTCACCGAACCCCAACGTTCCTCACTGACCATCTTGGGAACGTCTGGAAACAACCAGAGAGCTCTAGAAGGACAGCTCTGGAAAATGGGCAAAACATAAGAAGAGCCCTGCTGGATCAGGCCGAAGACGCATCTAGTCCAGCTTCCTGTATCTCACAGTGGCCCACCAGGTGCCCACTCAAGGAGCACACGAGACAAGATGTCCGCATCTCGTGCAAGATACCTTTGCACCAGGCATTCTGAAGTAGCCGACTACTAACGTAAGGAGGTTGCACCACCCATCATGGCCTGTTGCCCACGATGGACTTTTCCTCCAGAAAAGCAGCCCCAAAGCAGCCGCACAGCCCAAGAGAGACCTGAAGGCTGCGCTTCTGAGCACCGGCCCAGACTGCCACACAGGCCCACTTCCAGGCTCTTCACACTGCACATGCAACACACTCATCCAACAACCTAAAGGAACGTCACATCCACCAAACAGAACGACAACCGTCTCTTGAACTAAAACTGCCCTGCAGCAGCAGCAGGGTCCACGCCGTGCAGAGCCAGTTCGAAGTCAAACTATTAGGAGGACCATCAGATCTGCCTGCCCCAAGGAGAGGCTGGATGGGGGGGGGCTTGCAACACCGGCTCCTACGGAGACCAGCCGGGGCCCATAAGTCTAAAAAGTGCTTGGGTGTCATCCAGTATCTATGGAGGGGCAGGGGAGGGAGGGAGGCCGATGCAGGTCACTCTCCTTTTCCAGGTCTCCAGACAAATGACAACGTGTTACAGGCAGAACTTTTTGTATTAAAAACCCTCCACAGCACGAAGTGTGCCCAGCCTCCCTCCCTCCAGGGGCTTCACCGCATTCCCCCACTGACCACCACCCACCACCCTGCCAAGCGAGGCAGCGGCATCCTCCTTGCAGGGGAGGATCTCTTGCAGAAGGATCTCTCCCAGTTGGGGGGATGGGCAGCCAAATGGCAGATGCGTTTCAACGTAGATAAATGTAAAGTGATGCACATTGGGGCCAAAAACCAAAACTTTACCTATAGGCTAATGGGTTCTGAGCTGTCTGTGACAGCTCAGGAGAGAGATCTTGGGGTGCTGGTGGACAATTCAATGAAGGTATCGACCCAGTGTGCGGCAGCAATTAAGAAGGCCAATTCCATGCTTGGGGTCATTAAAAAAGGGGTTGAGAATAAAACAGCCAATATTATCATGCCATTGTACAAATCGATGGTAAGGCCACACCTGGAATATTGTGTCCAGTTCTGGTCGCCGCATCTCAAAAAGGACATAGTGGAGCTGGAAGGGAGCAACGAAAATAATTATGGGGATGGGGCACCTCCCTTATGAAGAAAGACTGCAGTGTTTGGGGCTCTTCAGCCTAGAAAAAAGGCGCCTGAGGGGGGACATGATTGAGACATACAAAATTATGCATGGAAGGGATGGAGTCGATAGAGGGATGTTCTTTTCCCTCTCTCAAAACACCAGAACCAGGGGGCATCCGCTCAAACTGAGGGTTGGGAGAGTTAAAACAGATAAAAGGAAGTACTTTTTTACCCAGCGGGTAGTTAATCTGTGGAACTCTTTGCCACAGGAGGTGGTGATGGCATCTGGTCTGGATGCCTTTAAGAGTGGATTGGATGGATTTCTGGAGGAAAGGTCCATCGTGGGCTATAGGCAATGATGGATTGTGCAACCTCCTTACAAAGGTGGTGGGCTACTGGTATCGGGTGCAAGAGAGTGGCCACAGGATGCAAGCATCTTGTAGTCTCATGCCTTCCTGGGGCACCTGGTGGGCCGCTGTGAGATACAGGAAGCTGGACTAGATGGGCCTTTGGCCTGATCCAGCAGGGCTCTTCTTATGTTCTTATGTTCTTATGCACGGATCCTGTACTGCTCATTTCAACAGTGCTGTGCAGGAGACCTTCCTGCTGAGTCGTGCACAACATCCAGAGCAGTTTGGTTTTTTGTTATAATTTCGGAAATAGCTCCACGCCTGATTTCTTGGCCTCCCGAGGAGCACATTCCTGGGGCTAGTCCACAGCAGCTACCTTCCCTGTGCAGGTAGAGATGGGCTCCACCCCAGAAGAGGCAGGCCACCTCCTCCCTCACACCACCCGCTGTACCACTGTGCGCATCACCTCAAAGCACACACAGCTCCCTTCCCCCTTGAACTACTTTTGTGACTACGCAAGCATATGCACATTTAAGCCCAAATAAGCTTGCTTTAACTGGTGATTATGTGTAAGGGCCGTGGGTGCATTTTGCCCACGGACAGAGGCATTCCCAGGGCTCTTTCACACCTGTGGGGGCAGAGGCTGCCAAGCTTTTCTGACTGGCGGTTCCCTCCTGGGCTGTCGGCGCAGCTCCCCATTAGGGCTACAATCCTGCGCACTGCACCGGGCCACGGGTTTTGCACAAGGATCCCGCGACTCCCCAGGCAGCCACGACTCACAGTTTGGGAACCGCTGCCTGGGGGCATCCGAGAAACGCAGCCCCCGATGGAGGGGAGGCAGCCAGCCCCCTCCCTGGCACCGAGGACAGGCAGCTGCCGCACCAGCGCTGGCTCTGCTGGCCTCAGAGGGCGCGACGGGCAGGCACAGCCAGCGCACGCCCCCAGGCTCCGGCTCCTCCCCCCCCGGACTCCTGGGGGCCTTTGGGATCCCCGTCCAATGCTTTGAGGCTCCAGTTACGGCAGCCCAGTGACTAATCCCGGGCAGACAGAGGAGCTCCAGCCAGGCCAGGCAGCTGCGGGGAGCACAAAGGGGCCTTTGTGCCCAGCGACCGGCTTCCCAAGAATGACCCGCCGGCATCAACTGGGGCCGCCACAGGCTATTTATTGCGCCCTCCTCTTGCCAGAGCCCCAGGACAGCCACAACTGGGGGGGGGGGCGGAATTAGCAGCCTGCGCCAGGGTGGCGGGGCTATTCTGGGGCCGCTCCTGCTCCCTCTCTCCCTCCTGCGGACTCCAGAGCACGTCCCTGCAGACAGCGGCCACCCCAGGCTGGCTCACGGCCTCTCCTCCGAGGGCCGAAGCCGGCATCCATCTCCAAAGGGGCTCCTCACAGCCTGGCGGGGCTTCCCTCTCCACGCAGAAGGCCGTCTCCGGCACCCCCACAGCAACCATGGCCAGCAACCAGGCAAGTGGCACGACTTCCGTTCCAAGCACGGCCTCTGCCCACCAGCGCAGGAAGCAGAGCCCGGAGCAGAGGTCCAGCCCCCCCTGCCCCACCCAGCAACGGCCAAGCAGGTGTCCAGGGAGCCCACGGCCACGGCAGGGCGACCACTGCCCTCTCCCACCGCCTGCTCTCCAGCAACGGGCGTTTGGGGCAAGCCACGCTCCAGAGCTGCTACTAACGTCTCAACGGGATGGTCTGAAGGCCGTCTTCACGCAAGCAAGCGCGGCAGGCGACTTCTACGTGCAGCCGAGCGCCAGCCAAGCACTCCCCTGACTGGCACACGGGCCGGCTGCAACGTGCGAGTCCCACGAGCACACGAAACAGGACCTGGCCGGGAAAGAGCTCCTGCCTCTGCTGCTCCCCGGGGAGGAGGCCCCTGGCGTCCGCAGGCAGCGCTCGCCTCTGCCCAGGGAGGAGAGAGGAAGGCGAAGCGGCCACAGGCAGGGATGCTGGCCTTTGCTCCCCGCTCCCAGGAAAGAGGCTGGGCTGCAGCCGGGAGTCTTTCCGTCCCAAGCCTGTGGTCCGGCCAGCGGGAGCCGGCTCCCTCCCCACCACCGCCCTGCCGGGGGTCTCCCGAGGACGGGCCTCTGTCACGAGGAAACAGCCACCGCACAACCCTCAAGCGCTGCCCGACTGCTTCCTGGGTGTCACCCGTCTTCTAAAACGGCCGTTTCTCAACATTTGTGTCCCCCCCCCCCACTAACTGCCATCACAAGTTACTCCTGGACTGGGAAGCCAGGCACCGTGCCACACACACACACACACACCCCGGAAGAGCCTCAGGCTGGAGGGCAGGGCTTCTTCGAGCATGTGAGAAGTGCATGCCGAAGCTCTGCCTGCCGAGCTGCGCCTCCTACTGCCACTCGTCATGCTGCACTGCAGCAGGGGTCGGGGGGGGGGGGTCCCGCCTGCACCACTGGGGGAGGAATGTTGTTCTAAAACAAAGTTACAGCATTCCACAGAAAACTGTCAGCTCACCCCCTAAGAGTCTCCCCAGCTGGTGCACCACGTCTCCGACACACATACCCGTTCCAGAGGCCTGTGTGGGAAGGGGAGCATGAGCACCTCAAAACGGCCAGCTGGTGCGGCCCAGGGCCTCTGCCACACTTGCGCAAAAGGATCCTCCACAAAGCATCTACCGCGGATGCGCCACAGCGCCCACAGGGCTACTTGCAGCTCAGAGAGCCAGTGCGTGGCCTTTCAGTGGCAGGGGGCACCCCGTGGACAGAACCCCCCCAATTCTTCCACACCCTTTCTTCTAACACCAGAACTTAATGCTGCCAGGATCCTGACCTCAGAGTCTCTCTTCCCCACTGCCACCAAGCCTAGCCAATTGCACTGCATGAGGAACAACAAATATTTATGTTCTAAAAGTGGGCAGAGAAAGTTTGCGTGAAAGTTCAATAACTTGGTTTTGTGCCTTTTAAAAACAGCATCAGCAGAAGTAGTGCAACTGACCCAGTGGTGTCATCTAAATGATTTAAGAACAGGTACTCACTTTTGATTGGCACGTGTCAGGACCCGCCCACCGGCAGTGACGTCATAAGCCGGAAGTGATGTCGTGGCAGGAAGGGACATGAAAAAAGCCCTTTTTGAGGCCTCAGATGATTTTAAACTGACCCAACAGTTGCAACAGTATTCCACAGCACCCCCAGAACATGTGAAGGAGGCCTGGCATCATGTTAAAACCCCAGAGCAACTCATTTTTCAGTGGCAAGGAAAGGAAAGGCTCCGCTCGCTGCCTGCCTGCCTGGCTCTGAGAACATGCAGGCAACTCAAATGTGCAGGAAATTCAAACGTTGCAGAGGGCGGAGTCGACGAGTGGGCAGGCGAATGGGCGGGGCCAGCTGTAATCCTAGAAACCGGTACTCGCGTACCCCCTGCATGACATCACTGAACTGACCCCATCTTCTCATTCCAGTTCCCAGAAAAATCACTGGTCCCTTCTTGCCTTTTGAGGCAGCCTTGCCCCATTTGCTGTCTGTGGCACTGAGCACTGTTCTGCGGGCTGAGCACCTTAGGTTCAGGGCCCCAAGTCTCTGGGAGTTAAACCTGCGAGGACGGAGTAAAGGCCTGCTTTACTCAGGAGAAGGTCCAACTGCGCGCAATGGAGTTTGTTCTCCCATGTGAGAATGCCCACGACGGCAGCCTGAGAGGGGAGGGGGGGCGCACATTCCACCCACTCCACACGCAGATAAATGCAGGCCCACGAACAGCCCACCGCAAAGCACTCAGCCAGCCTGTCACACTTGGGGGCTGCTGCTGATAACATGACGACCTTAGGATGACAATATGTCTCTAACCGAAAGAATAGCTGGCCTCTTGACGGAGTGCTGCAGAATAAGTGAGGAGCCAGGCAGGCCTTCTGCAGCGGAGCGCGTGCAAAGTGATCTCCAGCTTGTCTCTTGAGCAGATATAGTGGAGTCAGAAGTGAAGGGCCAAGACCGGCAAAGAAGGGAAAGCACCAGGCTGCACTCTGCACATGCACAAAGGAACTGCCATGCCAGGGGAACTGACAGGCAGCGACTCACACGTGCTACACTGCTCTTTTCTGTAGTTTTAATTTAGCCTTGGAGAAAGCAGTCACTCTTTAAACGCCCTCATAGGGTTTATACCCCACGCATGTCACATTCAACAGTGTGCTAGTGGACCACTGCCCTGCTACAAAGCCACATTTTTTTCGGTGGGGGGGGGAGGGAGGATCAGTTTGGAATGGAATTATGCAGCGGGGGCGATGCATTACCCTCTCTCGGTGCACAACCTGATTTGAATAACTCTTGTGATTTGCAAATATGCAAAGTCGGCTGCCTGGATCTGGGGAACTGCCATACGACCATCCTAGGGAAGAATAAACAGGTCTCAAAATGGCACCAGGCTTCCCCACCCCACCCCCCAATCGCCTCCAAAGTGAGAGGCACCTGCTCAGGAGCGCAAACCTCCTCGACCAAAAGACCCTCAGAAAGACAAGCACTCTGCACATGCCCAGAGCCACCGTCCTTCCCTAACACATCCCAGCAGCAAGCCCCATCCATAAAACAGGGGGGAGAGGAAGGGCCCACTCAGCACTCCCCCTGCAGCCAGGGGGCTGAGGCACTATGTATGGGGCCCCATTCAGCAGTATTACTTGGCTCGCTGATTTGGGTTCAGAGCACAAGCAAGCCTTAAAATACTGTTCACAGTAACTGGTTCAGACACGATGACCGGGTTTTGACATAGTTTCTACAGACTGACACTGAATTTTCTCACTTGCAAAGCAATTCTGTAACATGAATACCGTGAGAACGACTTAAGTGAAGAGAAAAATTTAAAAGGTCAGCACAGACAAAATACATGCAACTGGATTGTTTTAAAAAAGGAAGGAGAATAAAAACATTCATGTTTGAAAAACGAAAAAGCCAAATGCCTAATTTTGAGTCTCTTGTGCTGAATCAGTTTGTGTGTTTAGGGGTTCCGATCCAGTTCAAGGCAACCCAGAGATTTCAGGTTCAGTTCCAGTTTACTGCAAGAAACTCTCCAAACCGGTTCGACGCCCTGCCTGGTGCGTTTTGTGGAGGAGACCAGGCCTGGTGCCCGCCCCATAAAAGGCCGCCTAGAAGCCTATAAAGTTCATTTTTTCTTCCTTCTGGCAAGAGGTATTTATAGTTCATAGTGGCAATTTGTTTTCCCATCTGCGCCCGAGGCACGCACAAATACACACACACACACTGCCGCGTCAGTCGGTTGTCTGTGACTCAGTGAAAAGCACACAGTCACAAGCCAGGATGCCAGTCGCCAGTTGGTGTGGGAGGGGGGACGGGGGCCTATCTTTAGCCAGCGGGAAACCCAGCTCAGGCTGCCGCAGCCCTTGCAAGGGGGGGGGCTGCGTTCTCACAGCTCAGCGGTTGGGCAAGCTCTAGTTCATTAAAGGACTGCGAGAGGGAGCAGAGAGAGAGAGAGAGAGAGAAGAAAGGCCTTTCTGGTCCTGTGTGTGCAAAGCTTTGTTTTCTGTCCAAGGCAGCATCCACCAGGCCTCTGGCATTGTTTTCGCCTCCGAGGCCCTCCTCCCCGGCCCTCTCGCTCAGAGGAAACCTCAAGGTGGCCGGCAGAGAACACCACAAGATGACGCAGAGCAGAAAACATGTGCGATGCAGCAGAAAACCCGGAGAGCAGAACACAGAGGCTGCTCCACAGCGACGGCAGGCCTGTCGGGACAGCCCTGGGCAGACCCACGGAGGGAGGGCAGGGGGGCCGGGGGTCAGCAGTCCTCGGCGGGCAGGAGCGGCTCCTGCTGTCTGTGTGTCAGCACCAGGCAGACTCCGGGGGTCCTCCTCCCCCCACCCGCTGGCAGCCCCCCCCCCAGCAGCTGCGTGGCTCTCACAGGTGCCACACACAGGCCGTGGGGGCCGAGGGCCAGAGAGGCAGGCAGAGGCGGAACTTGCACTCAGCACCGTGGACCCATCCCTGACCTCCTGGAGTCGCGCCAGAGCGGTGAGGAGCGCCCGCCCCCCCCCCTGCAGCACAGGTGGCCAAGCAGCAGCTCAGTAGCTAAGCCGACCTTTGCAAGGGAGAAGGAGAACGTGCGCAGGGGGCGGGGCGGGGGGGGCAGCCCAGACTGCAAGCTGGTCCAGGCTCCTGTTCCCTCCAGAGCGGCCTTGAAGGAGCCCAGAGAATGGGAGTAACTCCATCCAAATTAAATAGTCACCCCACCACCACACACACCCCAGTTCCACCTGGACAGACCGTCACCCGACAGGTCAAATGTTGCTCTCCCTCTGCCTGGAAGGACAGGGTTCCCTAAACTCAGCGCCCGCCCTCGGCACAGGGTCAGTCAGCGCAGCCCCCCCCCCCGGTCAACCTCCCTCCGCTTTGGCTGGAAGGAGCAGTTTGACTCCCAGCTCACTCCAAGCGGGTGGCCTTACCTGGCCTGCCTGCCTGCGCCCCACACGCTGATGACCCCTGAAAAAGGCTCCGCGCAACTCAAAAGCCTGCCCTGGCCTCCTGGGGGTCACAAGGGGGTGCCCCCTTGCTTGGTGCCTCTTCTGCTGGGACTCCCGAGACTGCGCTCCACCGTTCGCAGGCAGCTCCTTGCCTAAAAACCAGGGACAGTCGCCCCGTCGCTACTTTCTTCCTCAGCTGGAAAGCTTGTCCTGCACCCCACAGCAGGGCAGCTTGCAGGCAACTAAAAAAACCCCCACAAAACACCCGCATTTAGGACAAAAAGCAGCGGAAGGGTCTGCGTTCATTCTGACACTTCCTTTAGGAAGCCCGGAGCAACCTTCTGGGGAGGGGGCTCCAGCAGTGCCCCCCTCCGGGCATTCCATAGTCAGGGCCACGTCAGCTCAGCCTGGAAAACGCGACTGGCCTTGCGCGCCCCCCCCCTCAGACCACCCACTGGCTTCGAGGGGCTCTGCAATTAGGGGCAAGAAGGGCTGGGAGACCCCAGAGGCTCCGGTCCAGTCCCGAGGGATGGGTCTGCCTCCCTGCAGCCCACCAGAGTGGGCGACTCCTGCGTCACTGGTGAGCCCACCGCTGGGCCAGGCTCTTCAGGCTCCCCCGTTCCTGCTCAGCAAGTCCCCGTCAGGCTGGAGCGGGGCTATTTTCAGGAGGTCCCAGTGAGGAAGCGCTTGTGCGACAGGCCCCTCGCCCACGTCCCAGAGGGTGCTGCAACACTGCTCTCAGAACACGCGCTTGCCTTGCGCCCAGCGTTCCGGCAGCATGACGCCGCTGCTTGCACCCCACGGTCCTCTGCCTCTGACTGTGGACTGGACTCTTGTGGCAGCCCAATGCCTGGGCTGGCCCTAATCCAGAGGTTTTGTCAGCACCAGAGAGCCACTGCAGGGAATGGGAAGGGGAGCTGGAGGGGGCCTCTGCCTGCCTGCCTGCCTGCCCGTCTCCCTCCCTCCCTCGCCACAAGGCTCTGAAAAGCTGCAGAGAAGGCAGTGGTCCGGTGCGCTCCTGGGCACGTGGGCAGGGCTCCTGCAGCTCAGAAAGGACACGTTCTCTCTGCGGGACAAAAGCTTCCACTGGGCACGTTTCCCACGACACCCAAGCAGAGAGCGGCCCTCAGCCGTGTTGCCAAAACAAGAGGCAAAATCACTTTTCCAGCACAGCCACTGGGACGCCCTGCAGCAGGACCCGAGGAATAAACAAGGAGGCGGAGAAGTTCAGACTCGGAAAGGAGCACATCCTCCTCCTCCTCCTCCTCCTCACGAGGAAGCCGGGGGCAGGGCTTGCGACTTCCGAGAAGGGTGTTTTGTTCAGAACAGTGCGACGGTGGCCTTCATTGTGAGGCTGCGCGAGTCTCTCTGCCCCCTTCCCTCTCTCGGCACTGACTTTCCCAGCCAGCCACCGAGATGATGTCCCTGGTGCAAAACGAGCAGCGTTCACCAGCTTCGCCAGTGTGGTCCACCACCACCACCCCGCGTGGGCTTTTAAAAATAATCTTTCCAATTTGCAAATGTCAAGCCCACATGCAGTACGATGCTCAGCGTATTTACTCAGGGCTGAGTCCCACCAAGCTAGTCCTCCCCAAACTGCATGCCAAGAGAGCACCCTGACTGTGCAACACAAGGAATGGACGAGCAAGCAAGGCACCAGGCCAAGGTACTGAGGAGGCTGCCCGCTGTAGCTCTGTGGAAGCCACTGGCTTTCCGTCCTTCTAGTCTCTGCTGGGGACAAGATATTCTGCCGTCTCACTGCACTGGGCCATGAACAGATCACTCTGCCAAACCAGAAACCCAAACCATGACTCAGCCCTGGAGGAGGCTGGTCACCGTGCCCCTTTCCAAGTTACTGCTTTGGGCTTGCCTCATTACAAATCAACATGGAGAGGGAGAGAGAGAGAGAGAGAGAACACGAGAACGAACAGGAACTCGTGCAGAAGCAGAAGGGTACTCCTCTGCAGGCAGGTCGCTCTTTTGCTTTTGCCCTCTCAAGGAGATCCTTTGCAAGTGTGCAAATAGAACAGGTTTCTAGTGTCAATGAAGAAGGAAGAGTTAAATCGAGCTGCCAGGCATTCCGAACACAGGCTGTGCTGACTCCACGGGTCGTGTGGGGCTGAGATTCCAGCCTCATGGCTACCATAATCCATCTGGCAATGCATAGAAATCCCCCACAGAAATCACAGCCATTTCCTCCTAACTAGACTCTCCAGTCTAACCACAACGTAATAGTAAGATGTCACAGGGTTACAGTGCGGTTTCCACATGGGAGACATTCCTAGAGCAGCACTCTCCTATTGTGGGTCCCTGGCCCCATTTTTTTTTTTTGTGGTTTGTGAAACTGACACGGCAGATGAGGCATCAAGGGTTAAACTGCCGCCCAGTCACCATGACAGCCACACAGGCTTGAGTGGCTGGTAAAGTGAAAATATTTCGGTGGGCCCCAATGCTAAAATGTTGACAACCCCCGGCCTAGAGGACTGCGCCCGACACTCTTAGAACACCCCCATTCTTTAGCCTTGGAGCTGGTAAGCATTTTCAAAACAGGCTGAAATGCACACAACGCTCTCTCCAGAAATAACACATCGCCAAAACAAAGTCACATTTAGCTAAATGTGCCTGAGAGCCGAAACGGCCTTGCAAGAAGGCAATGTCCGGGCTTGCGCTTGGAAGGAGCTCCAGCGCTGGCAGGGACCACCCCAAGCAGCAGTGGCGCACACCCCCACACCATGCAAAGGATGCTGGGACTTGAGCCTGCCAGGAAACCACAGCCCAGAGACTCTGCGTGCCCCGGGGGGGGGCAGTCATGCTAGGTTTGCTCAGCAATTCAAAAAGCTGGCTAGTCTATTTCCTTTCCTGAGGCATACCCCACCTGTCTTCCGGAACTCTGCAGGTACCCAAAGACACCTACTTTACTGTGTGGTCACGAGCAAGGTGGAGTCCCGGAAACAGGTTCCAGGACCCAAACTACACTCTGATAAAACACCAACCTTCCAAGAGACGTGAGCGCACAGGCGTTCTTGAAAAGAGGCCCTTTCAAAAACCATGGAGTGGGGAGGGGCGGCACATGTGCACTGAAGTCAGCAGCTGCTGCCCAAGCAGCCCCCCCCCCAAACACCCAGCTCCTCTCAGCCCCAACTCCAGCCCTCCCTCATTATCCTGGGAACTGAGAGTTCAGGAGGAGCTGGCTCAGCCCCTCTCGTGCCACAATGCTTCCCCTCTGAGCCACGGAGGGGAGGTGCAGAAGAGCTGCCCGGCGCAGCCAGGAGGGGGCAAGGCTCTGGGCACAGGGGCATCTCCACTGGCTCCAGCCCCATCCGGAAACATAGCCGTGCCTTGGCAGAGCACAGAAAGCGTGGCCGGAGGGGGAAAGAGCTTGCTCCAGAGATCCTCCTCCTCCTCTCCTGTAAGAGCACACACAGCTGAGGACATGCAGAGTCCAAGGGGGAGCAGCAATGCAAGCCTGTTGCAGGTCATGGGTCATCTTAAGGACTAGCCACACTATTTCAGCAGGCACTTCACAGCACAATGAGGTGAGGGCATAACAGGCACCACAGAGGCATCTGTGTGACATTGGCAAGGCGTGCAAATTGATGGGGCTGTTAGTAACAACGTTTTTTTTTTAAACTTGTTTAACAGCCTCCCCGTCTTCTCTGGCCTCAGCTTTTGAGTGGGCAAATTCCCACCGCAGAAAAAACATAGTTGCCACTCTAGTGTGCTATGTTTTGATGCAATAAAAAGCAATGGCTAGAAGAGGCAGGACTTCTTTTACAATGTCTCATACCAAGTGTCAGAGCATACTGTGAGCTGTACAGCAATAACTTTTTGCACTGACTTATTCTGCTTAGGAGGATCCTGCACATTACAGCTAGAAACAGCTGAGGAAAATAAATTTCTTGGTTTGCATACGCAGCAAACTCTCCTTTTCTGAATGGTAGAAAATGCACACTTCATCGATTTGGTTCAGTCATTTTAACGAGTAGAGGATGCAACCCACCTAGCAGAGCAGAGTTTGCAGGAACAAACCAGGATGAAGTTTAAGAGAAAGAAACTGAACACTGTGCAAAGTTTGAGAAGGGAAAATTGTTGGCCTGAGCCTTGATGGCTAGAGAAATGCCCACAATGGTCCCAGGGTAGGTGCTTAACAACATAAGAAGAGCCCTGCTGGATCAGGCCAAGGGCCCACCTAGTCCAGCTTCCTGCATCTCATAGTGGCCCACCAGGTGCCTCAGGGAACACATAACAAGCTGCTTGCCTCTCCCTTGCACCTGGCATTCTGAAGTAGCCTACTACTAAGGTAAGGAGGTTGCACTACCCACAATGGACTTTTCCTCCAGAAATCTGTCCAATCCCCTTTTAAAGGCACCTAGGCCAGATGCCATCACCACCTCCTGTGGCAAGGAGTTCCACATATTAATTACCTGTTGTGTGAAAAAGTATTCCCTTTTATTTGTTCTAACTCTCCCAACACTCAATTTTATTGGCTGTCCCCTGGTTCTGGAGTTGTGAGAGAAGGAAAATAACATCCCCACCCAGGCATAATTTTGTAAGTCTCAATGAGACGACAGAAGAGACTGTCTTCCTTACAGAAACAATCAATACTTGGGAAATGTGCATATGAAGCAGAGTTCTGTACCTACAAGAAGTCACAGTAAAAGTGGCAGTACGCTATGAGAAGCTCTTCCAGTGTCTGGTCGGGAGCCCGTTCACAGTTAACGCTGCAAATGAAACCAAGATGAGAAGAAATTGCAAAGGAAATGCAGAGAATCCCAAGCTAACAACATATGGCTCAGTGCTCATTCGATGCACCCCTTTGCCAAAGACTTCGGTGCTCCAGAAATAAAGGCTGATGTTGCTAAAATTGCAAATTACTTCCTTTAACAACCACTTTGCAGCAGCTGCTCGGAAGAAAGTGGGAGGAACCAAGCTAACTTGGGCTGTTTTGAGATCTGAAGGCTGTACCAAGAAGGGGCCTAATCCACAGATGGGTTGTGAACAAAAATGTGAAAAAGGCAGACGGCTCCATCACTGCCAAAGTTCTCAGTATTGGATGCAAGAGAAATCTGGAACACCTGTTGACTATCTTGAGGCCTGTTTCCACAGCCTTGAAGAAAATGTAGGGAAAAATCCCCTTTTAATGCTACTGAAATCTGGAAGGAACAGAGTGAGCTCTTCAAGAGAGTTACACAGCGATAGCGCTGAGGTCAAGAAAAGAATGGAAAGAGAACCGTCCCCTGCTCATTTTGGTGCAAATATTCTCAAAACCCCTGCTAACTGGGCAAGAGGCACTTTTTCAAGTGGTGTCCTCTTATATTTAGCAGGGGGAGAGCAACTGTCCCTCTTCACCCCAGCACAGTGTCTTTCTCGTGGCTGTTGCTGGGGGTGTTCTCCATTCCTTTAGATTGTGAGCCCTTTTGGGACAGGGAGCCATTTAACTTTAATGTTATTATTTGCCTGTAAACCGCTTTGTGAACTTTGTGTTGAAAAGCGGTATATAAATACTAGAGATTGATTGATTGATACTCAGCAAGAGGACTGGTCCTTAACTGCTCAGAAAGAGGAGTTGGCTATGAAGGGGGCACCCATCATTGCTTGCCAATTCAGGCAGCAGAAGCAGCTGTGGTGGGAAGGAAGGGGGGGACAGTGCAGAGAAGCACAGCAAGAGGACGTGCTCACCTCAAGAAACTTTGCAAGATCAAGGCCTTCAAGTGGGGGGGCACATTATTTAAACCAGAGCCCCAGCCCAAACCTGGCTTCTTGTGGCCAACCTAGAAGAAAAGAACGCCGGAGAAAGGAGGGGTGTCTGGCCCTGCCGTTAGCCCAGCTGGGGGCCCCTGGACTGCTGCACTCCCCTCCCCCCCCAAGATGGCTCTCCAGCACGGCAGATGCCAATCTGGCCAGGAACGACCCTTTGGCTTCCCGGGGCCAACGGGCTGGGGAAGGAGGCGCTCTGTCTAGCCAGACCCAACATCTCTGCTGGAGGGACTCCTGGGGTCTGCCAAAGCCTGCACGTAAGGTCAGCCTAGGGAGCACTTTCCCACTTGATTTGCAGGACTCCCCCACTGACTGACGGCCACTGTCACCCTCCCGCCCCACAAGGTGATGGGACCAGACCTCAGGACTTGCTACGGCGGCCAGGAGAGGCGAGAGGCACTTCCAAAGCGGGGCTCCTCCGACACAGCGTGGGCCCTCCTCGCCCCAGCAGAACCTCTTCCCCGCAGCGCTCTGTGCTCGCATTCCCCACCACCCTCCTTCTGAAGGATGGGGAGCCCCCTGGGACAGGGAACCACCTTGTCATTTCTCTTCCTACATAAATCACTGCAAGACCTTTCCTAGCAAAAGGCCTTGCGATACACAGTGTCTATTTCTTACAGTAATAAACCAGAACCAGCCCAGCAACAGAACCACGAGCACAAGACTGCATTCGGGGCCAGAACAGCTACAGCACCGCAAGCCCCTTTTGAAGAAGAAACGGCTGCGGCTGAAGGGCGGCTCGCCTGGGCGTCCCTGCTCTGCAGCAGGCGGTCTGTGGGGGGCCCCCAATCATGCCTGTCTCAGCCACTTGCCAGTCCAGCCCCCACTATAACTGCTCAAGTTATTAGACATGCACAGCCACACACACCATCATAGAGGAAAGCAGCAAGGATGCTTGAGGTCATCTAGAGCGGCAGGCAATGGCTCCTTCCTGAGCAGCACTCCCCCCCCCCACCCAAAGCATCACTGCCCTGCAGTTCTCCCTGTGTGCACAGAGACACGTTCGGGGTGGGGCAAGGACAGCCCAGTAGCCGAGCGTGCCAAGCTGCCTTCTGTGCATCACTTTCTGGGTCCATGTAACCCAGTGCTGCCTCCCCACCACCACCCATATACCAGGCCATTCCCGTACCTGCCACTTCGCAATAGAGAACAGGTGTCTGCCCTGAGGGGCTCACAATCTAAAAAAGACACAGGAGAGACAACAGAAGGGGGAAGGGGGTGGTGGCAGAGTGAACAAGGGGAGGAAATGCTATTATTTCATGTATATTTCATACACGTGCACAGACACACACTAGTATGTGAGCTGTGGGTTCTCCCCAGTGGCGTCATGCAGCCGGAACGCTGGGCGGGAGGAACGGGTGAGCGGCAGCCCGCGTACCGCTCCATTTCGCCGTCTTCCCCACCCCCGCGGGGGCTGCCACTCACCCGTTCCTCCCACCCAGCGTTCCGGCTGCATGACGCCGCTGATTCTCCCCATGATAAGGGGCTTGCCTGGGATGTACACCAGGGACCGCAGACACCCCAAGGAAGCATCGCACACTCTGAGCCCAACACAGGAAATATCCAGGAATGCGCAAAGCCGCAGTCCTAGGCACACCTGCTTAGAAGAAAAGGACTGTGAATCAGGACAGGGGAACCTCTTCTTATCCGAACTGCTGCACATTCTTTACGGCAGAGCGTGCGTGTGGGGGAGGGTTTAATTCTCAGGAAGCAGGCCCCCAGGGCTCCCCGACAAAACACGCCACGCGCAAAGCGCTTCTGGACCCAGCAAGAGCAGGACCCGCATGCAAGGCCGAGAGGGAGCCTGGCTGGGCAAGGGCCACTTGGCACCTGAGCCCAGAGTTCCCGCACTCCCATCTGCTGCTCCACTCAGGCTCCGCGGTCGGGTCTGCAGCCAGAACCGCTACCACGGGACAGGCAGCTGTTGCACAACTGTGGGAGCGTCACCAAAGGTTGCGCAATGTGCTTAAGTGACTTCAAGTGTGTGACGTTCCGGCAAGCAATGGAACGGACCAGGAGTGGGCGGACTGCAGGATGGTGGGCTCTCCGTGGTGCTTTCCAGAACCCCACAGCCAGGGGCAACAGCCCATGGCCAACTGCACCCCTGAGCCACCCACAGGGACACCGTGATCAGCCTTGGCAGGACCTTTCCTATGTACTTGCAGTTTTGCAGGAGAGCATCTTGTGCCAAGAGCTTAAGCATCAAGTCCCATTTTACAACTGGGGGACGCGGAGGCTCGGAGAGCGCCTCCCTGCTCGCAGGATCACAGCCCGGGCTGCTGCTGCTGCTGTTCCTGTCTAACAGTGGGGGAACTACTGCAAGCCATCCAGAGATCTTCCAGCAGATCCCCCCTCCCCAACACACGAATGCACCCTGGGGTTAGAATGCTGCCTGAACGCTTTTCCATATTATCTCTTCAAGTCCACAGGCCAAAGACAGACAGGCAATGTTGAATGAAAGCTGGGAGAAAACAAAACTGGAGGAGATCTTAAAAGATTCTCTCTTGAAGAAGGCAAAGGCTCATAGTCCCCCCCCTCCCCACCAAGCTGCCTTCTGTGCAATTTGACATGAGCAATTTGACTGCCGTGGTCTCCCTCCCCAAGAATCCCAGGCACACCTTCTGGGAGTTGGCGCAAGCAAACAGGTTCCCATCCATGGCAAGGCGCTCAGCAAGCTTCCGCGTCCTCCGGGAGGGAGCAGGAGAGGCCCCCACACTCAGAACTCGCTTCTCAAGTGGTGGGCACACAGGGGCCCCTAACTGCCCCATCAGCAGCCCCCCCCGAGGACATGCGCAGGCACCAAGATAAAAAAGAAATGAGACTGCAACTTGCTCCCCAACAGCCTCACGGTCACACCACACAACCAGGCACCTCTTAGCACATCACAAGGACACCAGAGCATCACTGGATCCAGTCCGGCTTCCTGGACATCACAGTGGCCCACCAGGTGCCCACTCAGGGAGCACTGAAGACCACAAGAGGCCAGCATCCTGTGGCCACTCCCTTGCACCTGGCTTTCCGAGGCAGTCTCACCAGGTCAGGCCAGCGAGGGAGCCCCCCCCCAGCCATCAAGCAAATGCCTCCAGAAGCCCACCAGGAGGCTTAAAAGCCAGTCCTCCCGCCCTCCAAAAGACTGCCTGGAGAAGTGGAGGCTCCCAATAGCCCTCCTGGCCACCAGCTCTATCCTCTGACGTTTCCTCAGTGGTTCACGCCGGTGGTCAGCAACTGGTTGCCTGAAAGCCAAATCGGGCCGTCTGTGGAACCGACAGCTGGATCCCAAGCACTGCCACTCACGCGGAGCACAGGCAGTAGAATCACTCACAGGTAGATGCGAAGGTCCAGAGAGAAATGAGAAAAAGTTTCCTTGCCCCTTGCATAACTTCCTATTTTACCAAAGGACGAAAAACGAGAAATTTTGGGCAACACTGAAAACAATTCAGAGCTTGAGAGAAGTTGTGCGAGAGGCGCATACAAGGCACCTGTTGTTGTGGATCGCTGCTTGCCACTGTCTGGGGGCCTTTGGGAAAGTGCCAAGTGCTCCCCATTCTGACCCCAGCCCCAGCCCCCAGCTCTGTTCAGATGACTGAGGGCGCGATCCTAAACTGAGTTAGGCCGGCATAAGCTAAGCTAGCACAGTTTGGCCAGCAAAAGGGGCACCGTAAAGTAGGTTTGGACCACTCCTGGAGTCAGAGAGGCCAGAACACAGATGTGCACCATCCTCTCTGAATCCGTGGTCCAAACACACTTAATGGTGGCCCTTGTGCTGGCCTAACTCTGCCGGCCTAACTGCAAGACGCACTCTGAAACCGCAAACTGGGAAATAATGCCTCATTGTCCTGCCTTGTGCGGGGGGGGGGGGCGGCGGGGCACAAATAAGAGACTGTTGTGGGTACCACAGCCTCAGAGGAAGTCCGGTCAGTAGCAAAGAGAACAGCAGTTTGCAGCTCACTTGTGAGCACATTTGCAATTACACGCCTACAAAATTAAGGCTTATATTGTACCAAAGTGTGCAATTTTATATGCTACCCAAGTTAAAACCGATGTATTTTTGCTGCCAATGCAATAGAATAATTATTGCATACATTTCTATTCCCTCCCCCCCCCCAACGAAAATGTTTTTTTCCCCGTGGCTTCAACATTCTGGAAATGTTGCATCTCTGTTCATCCCATGGAGCTCAAAAACCAGGAAGTCAAAGATATAGTTTGATATAGTAGATCCAACCAACTGGGACAGATCACCACTGGGGATGGATCTTGCTGGTCCTGCCTTGACTCCCAGTTTGTTTCTAGGCACAATTCAAAGCATGCAAGGTTGTCTTTAAAGCCCACACAGCTGAAATAATACATCAACCTGCAGTCATCTTAAGAGGTGCTACTGCAGGCCTCCTCAGTCCTGGAGAGTCTCATCTATGGAACTCTCCACCCGACCCCCAGAAAGCCTGCATGGTGCCTCCTTGTATCTTTGATGCCAGGCAAAAGCCTTTTTTTAATTTTCCCAGACAAGTTTCAGTGAGCTCCGTTCCCAAAGATCAGCCTCAGTCCATAGCTGAGCAGCTGCATTTTGGAATACTGGCAGTTTTAGCTTCCTTTTAATCTGAGTATGTTTCAATGCTGTTTTCTCGCACTGTTTAATTGGCATTTTGCTTGCTTTTTAGATTATGCTGTCAACTGCCCTGGAAATATTTATACTGGAGGCAGAAATACAAATCCGTGTGCCAAACAATGAGTGGCAAGTGTACCCAGGATCACAGCCAGCAGGCCACCAGCTTCCACTTTCTCCCCACCTCCGCTTCCTCTCTTCATACTTTTGCAGAACATAAGAGCCCCGCTGGATCAGGCCAAAGGCCCATCTAGTCCTGCTTCCTGTATTTCACAGCAGCCCACCAGATGCCTCAGGGAACACAAGATGCCTACATCTCACTGCCACACCTCTGCATCTGGCATTCTGAGGTAGCCTACTAGTAACATAAGGTTGCACAACCCATCATGGCCTATATAGCCCATGATGGACTTTTCTTCCAGAAATCTGGAGGAAGCCCCTTTTAAAGGTACCCAAGCCAGATGCCATCACCACCTCCTGTGGCAAGGAGTTCCATAGCTTAATTGTTGTTCAGCCGCTAAGTCGTGTCTGACTCTTCGCGACCCCACAGACCACAGCACGCCAGGCCTCCCTGTCCCGCACTAGCTTCCATAGCTTAATTACCCGCTGGGTAAAGAAGAAATGGAAATTGAGTGAAACTGAAACTGAAACACTCAATTTCAGTGGCTGTCGCCTGGTTCTGGTGTTTTGAGAGAGGGAAAAGAACATCCCTCTATCGACTCTATCCCTCCTGTGCATAATTTTGTATGTCTCAATCTTGTCCCCCCTCAGGTGCCTTTTTTCCAGACTGAAGAACCCCAAACGCTGCAGTCTTTCTTCATAAGGGAGGTGCCCCAGCCCCGTCATCATTTTTGTCGCTCTCTTCTGCACCTTTTCCAGCTCCACTGTCCTTTTTGAGGTGCGGCGACCAGAACTGTACGCAGCACTCTAGATGAAGAACCTCACCCCTGGGCTGTTCACGAGAGGCCATCCCTGGTCCTTGCTAAAGAAGTTGCCCCCTTTGGAGAACACGTCCCTCCCACTTGTGGAGCACAAAGCATCAGGCCATGCCAAGAAAGAGCAAAGTCCAAAGCTCTGTCAGCCAGGAAGTGGGGGGGGGCCCCTGGGCCAGTTACCACCTCCCAGATGAGCCTACCTGAAAAAGTTGTTGTGAAGCAAAAACCAAGGTGGGAACCTGGTACACCCCGCCGAGTGCCTTGAAGGAAGGGTGGACAGGAGAGTAGCCCACGCTAAAATCTCTTTAGGACTGCAGCCCCCCACACTCACTTGCCTGAGAGCAAAGCCCCCTGAATTCCAGGCGGCCTACTTCTGAGTAAGCACGCCTAGGGCTGTGCTGCGAGCCGATAATCAGAAGCGGGAGCGAGGCGGCTTCCCAGAGTCTCTCCTGGCTTTCCCCCAACCAGGTTTTGTTCCGGGGGGGGGGGCCGAAGCAGACTTCCGGTCAGGAAACCCCTCCTGCCTGCGAGAGACCCGCAGCCCTTCTCCTGCCCGGCAGTCCGCGCCAGGTCTGGCAGCGACCCGGAGGCCAAAGGGATGCTGCGAGGCCCCGCAGCGCCATCCCGAGCGTGTCTTACTCAGAAGCAGGTCCCAGCGGATCCGGCGGCCTTTGGACGCGCGGCGGGCACCCCCCCCCTAACCCAGGCGAAAAACTTGGCAGCCGAAAGGTCGGGCTTGGCCTGCGAGCGGCGAGGCGGTCCTCGGGGGCTCAGCTCCGGGCACGCTCGGGGGGGGGGGGCGGCGAGGGAGAGCCAGAACCGCCCGGCGCCCAAGAAAGTGGCGCCCCTGCAGGAGCGCCCCGCAACCAAGCCCGACGCAGCGCCACTTCCTCCCCCCCCCCCGGCCGCATCGAGACCCCGGAGGGGCGCGCCCGCCACCCGCCCGCGGGACCCACTTACAGGACGCAGAGGGCGTAGGCGCCGGCCACGCTCTCGCTGTCGCGCACCAGGAAGCTGCCGTCCCTGCCGGCTCTGGCCAGCAGCTCTTCGGCCGCGGCCCGGCTGAGGTCCTTGTGGTACCACGGCGGTGCCGGGCTGGCTGGGGGCGGCCCCCCGACGGCGCCTCCGCTCGCCATGCCCGGCCGAGGAGCCCGCTCCGGGTGCAGTCGCCGCCGCCGCTGCTACCGCGGGACTCTCAGCCGAGCGCGCGGGGTTCGCCCGGAGACCGCAGGACCGGCGCCCGCGCCGCCCGCCGCCCTCGAGTCATGCTCCGCCGGGAGCTCCTTGGCGGCGGGGGAGGCGCCGCTGGGCTGGGCTGGCGCTTCCTCTTCCTCCTCCTCCTCGTCCTCCTGCGGCTCCCCGGGCAGACAAAGGCGCCGCGAAGTTTGCAGCAACAGGAGCGTCCTCGGCTCGAGCCCTGCGCGGGGTGGGGGGCGCCGCGTCACGCCCCTCGAAGAGGAGGCAGGGCAAGGCAGAGCGCGCGGGCTCAGGCGGGCGCCTCTGCTGGCGAGAGGTCAGTCCGTGCGAGGCTCCGCCTGTTGCGCGCTCGGCCGGCCAAGCGGACTAGCGGCTTGACGGCACGCCCCCGCCGGCTGGCGCTGCGGGACCAGGAGGAGGCCGCCCGCCTCTTCCCAGCGCCGCCACTTCCCGGGGCGCTCTCGGCGCGAGCAGTGCCCTTCCTGCTGCATGGAGTCCCCGCGCCCTACTGAGCATGCTTGGACGGGGCCGTGGGGGAGGGCGGCAGAGGAACGAGCGCGGCAGGCCGCCCGAGGAGTTTCCCTCGCCAGAAAACGTCGCTAGTGGCGGAGTCGAGTCCTGCACGGGCTTCCCGGGCCGCCCTCTGCGGAGCGGCCGCGGGCGGCGCTTAAAGAGACAGCGCGGTTCGCCGTGCCCTCGCGGGAGGCCCCAGAGCCAGGAACGGGACGCGGGCTCGGGGGCAGTTCCTCGCCCCTCCGCCTCCTCGGAGAAAGACTCTCCGGCTGCCCAAGACCGCCGAGCGCTCCTGTGGCTCCGGCCTTCCGGCCAGCTGGACAACACAGGGCCTGATCGGCCCCGGGCAGCTCCCACCGCGGCGCACCGCCTGAGTGCGCGCAAAAGCCGGGACTGGGCGTGAAGAGCACCTGTTGTGATGAGCACAACAGTCTCGCCTCAGGCGGACAGCCTGGCCTGGCCAGCCGGCCGGCCGGCCAACCGCACCCCCCCCCCCGTGTAGCGCCGCACCCAGTCCTTGCCCCCCACCCCGTTCCCACGTTGGTGGCGCTTTCCGGGCAGGGGACATAGAAAACCAGGGAATGCAGCCCCTCATTGAGGGGCGTTTTGGGTTCAGTGCTGGCGTTCAGTTCAGGTTCAGTTCTGATCAGCTCGCACTCATTAACTTCGGAAAGTAGTTCCATCACTCCAAACCTCCCCATATACATTCACGCATAGAACTGCCTCCACTCTTTTGCTGGCCCTGCAACTCGGCAAAACGAATACAGTGTTCACAGACAGGGCCTGGTGACACCCTGCAAGGGGATGTGGAGGTGGCTGGATATGCCCAAGAGCTTCCAAGATCTGCAGCTTCCAGGATTTCCACAACCCACCTGATGTGTCACAACGCACCAAGTGGGTCCCGACCCGCAGTTTGAATAACACTGTTCTAAATCACATAGGCTGAATACAACTTGAAGTACAGCCCCTGTGGCCAGAAATCCTGGTCTCTGGAATTTTTTGCAGCCCAGCCACTGGTCACAGTGTTAGGCCTGGCAAAACACACACACAGGCAGCCTCACACTTAATCTCAAGGAACACTTTTTACAGCCTTGCCTTAGCCTTGCAGGTGAGAGGAAGTGATGCAGCCTCCTCGCACCCTTTGCCCAGGGAGGTGGTCTTGACCATCCCATATTGGGCGTAGGCTGCTCTCTGGAGGAGGTTTGGCTAAGAGCTGAGGCCTGAAGATGGAACAATACACACCCACAAATCCATTTGTTTGTGTGTCACCTGCCCAAAGGATCAGCTAGGGCCACAAATACGATCAAAACCCAAAGCGAAGGCCCTCAAGTGGTCACCCACTGCTGCCAAGTTCAATCCCCTTTTCAAGTCCTTCAGCACCTGGGACTGGCAAACTTGAAGGCTCCATCCTCCCTCTGGGAAAACCTTCCCATTGTGAGCAGCACAGATATTCCTTCGCACTGCCACTGCTAATGCCACTCATTCTCCCAGAGAGACGCTCAGGCGGTCACATCTAGTGTTGCTTGCCCCAGCAGGCTGTTCACCTGGATTTCTGGATAGGCGCAACTGCCCAGAGCATTCCTCTGGGTGATGCAAGTTACATTAGAAGCAGTGGAATAATCTGTCCCCTGCGCTGGGAAAGGCTTTCCCCACACACCAGATGTGGCCCACGTACAGTAGTTTGGAGGCCCCTCCACTTGCAATCACTGCTCTGTTCGTGTGGCAAAGAGGGAGGACGGATGCTCACCCTCTGGAGTTTTCCCGTTGGAGAAGGTATGGCGAAACCCACACGCTCTGGGAGATGGGGCACCCGGCTTCTGGGACACAGTGTGCATTTCACAGTAGCACTAATGCTTTGAGTACAGTCAAAGAGACTTGATGTCAAGGAACTTGATGTCTTCAACCCTCTCCAGTTTTCCACGGCTGAGGCAGTTGTGCCAAAGGGACATGCGCAGCATCTTGCAGTGGGGAAGCAGGCACAGAGGCCTGCTTTGTTCTCTTACCTCTGGGCTGCATCAGCGCTGGAACATTGGATAGGATCAGGCCTTCAGTTTAAAAAGCCTTGAGCCCACACTGGCAGAGGCACCACCTACTTTAGAAGAGCTCTGGGTAGGAGCTGGAGAGAAGGAGAATTTCTAGTTTTAGAACTATGGGCAATTTGGGGGGTTAGGTAGACTTCATCGCTGTGAGAGAGGAAGGAGGGCTGATAAGTCTTGTTGAAAGCAACTTATGTTTTGCTGTTTGAAATTCCACGTCTCACGACTTGCTTGATGGTTTGAGTCTCTTTAAGCAGTAATTTGTGCATTAGCAATCTTTTTAGCTAAGGTTCTAGAAGAGGGAATAGTTGCAGATGTATCTCTGCCAGTGGACAATGAAGTGGGGGCAGGACTGACTGAAGACTCTTGTGTCAGCCTCCCGGAAAAAGCTGGGGGAGAGAGCACAAGAGGTTTTTCATCAACCAAGCTGCCACCACCCCAGCTCAGGCTAATAGGCATAATCATCTAAGGGCACAATCCTTACCTGGAGTTAGGCTGGCACAAGTCCCTTGCTGCAGCTCAGGAGTATCACAAATGCACCATAAACACTTTTGCACCACTCTCAGCAGTGGATTGGGCAGTGCGTTTGCAACACTCTTGGGCCGTCACAAGGGACTTGAGCTGGTCTAACACCAGGTTAGGATTGCACCCTAAGCAGAGCACAGATGAGCTCAAGACAAGTAGGAGGAGAGAGTTTGCGTACATTGGCTGAAGCCCTCTGAATACTAGAGTACCACACCACAGCCAGAGGCAGCTGCTGGAACCTTCACGACCTTTGGTAAGCCTTGGGCCAAATACCCCTGCTAGGCTGACAGGCTCCAGGCATGTTGGGGACTTGCTTGCTCTGCTCCAGCCCTACAGAGTGGTGGACTCCCCACCTGGGCTGCAAAAGCAGCAGCAGCAGCCCTGGAGCTGGCCCCTGGCCCAAGCAAACCAGCCAGACTCAGAGGTCCAGCCTGCTCCACGTGGAGCTTCCTCCCTCTACTACTACTCCTCGGCTGCTCCAAGAGGGATTCCCCACTCCTGCTGGTGCAGAGGCCAGCCCCAGCTTCAGACAAGGGCGGAATAGCAGGAGAACAGTGGCTCATCTCTTGGTCGGGATAGGAAGGGAAAAAAGGAGAATGACTCAAACAACTTCCGCCAGCTTGTCTAGCTCTCCCCCTTATCCAAACAACGTGCACAGCCACCCAAAAACCCCATAAGCCTTTGCTGTATTCCCCCTCTTCCTAGTCCAGGCAGCTCGAGAAGATGACCATTACTGTATCGCCATCTACTGGCCCCAAGCGAAGAGCCATGTGCAGGCTGCAGTCTTGCACTTAAACGGTTGCGGGCCCCAGAGACCTGCTTTGTCCCACAGAACAGCCATCAGCACCGTCCTCCTTAAGCAGAGAGATTTATGGTGCTACTAGAGACTGAGTCCAAGGAATTACAGTCAGTCCTAATTAGCTGCTAGACTAGGATAGCAAATTCACAGAGCGAACCATTGATCCTACGGGCTCAATGGGGTTAGGTGCAAGAGGTACCTTATCTAACACATAGACCTTTATTGGCATAAAGGGTATCTTATCTGCCATCAGAAAAATCTAGCAGAGACCCTCAGGAAGCCAGCAGAGTGCAGCAGGAAGTGACAAATGATCGCCAAACCCTTCCAGGTGCTGCAGGGATTTGCAGAATGGCACCTGCAACCAGCATGGACCCCTTAAACAAGGCCACCAGATGCTTCTGCTGGCCATTTTAAAGGGGTCCCTGCAGTCTTTGGAAAGTCTCTGCATAGTGGATAATGAGGACGAAGGTGCTGATAACCAGGTAAGCAGCAATTCTGCCCTTCCCAGATAGTGAGTTCACCTATAAAGAGGATCGATTGTACCACTCACAAGAGACCTCTCGGTTCCAACTGAGGTTCATCTTCCAGCCTGAAGGAGGTCCTTGTTTGGTCCATTCAAGGCCTTGGCTCAAGTGGCTGGTCCTCATGGGCCCAGAGAAGTCTCGTAACCCTCCCTTGGCACAGAAGACAATGCCAGGCCTTAGCTGGTGTCGGGGCTTGTCCTCAATGGAAAGGCAGAGCCCTGGGACAGGTGCAGAATGGCCACCCTGCCCTCTAGCAGAACCAGCCCAGCATTTGGGAGAAGGGTGTGCAGGTGGGCAACTAGGCAGTGGCCACAGTAATGAGAGCCAAAGACGGTTCACAGCTTTCCCTGAATTTTATCCGTGTGGAAGTTCACCATGTGGGACACCGCAACGGGGGTGGTGGTGGGGCAGCCAGTGAGCCTGAGCTGCAGTTCCTTGATCAAGGAATATACCAGGGGCCAATTCCGTTATTGAGTATTCCCAATAAGACATCAGACCGAGACTGGCACTTCTGCAGGGGAAGGGCACCCTGTTCACTGCAGGCCACGTGGCTCTTGCTAGTTCTACCAGCAGAACATTTCATCTCCCAACGCAAAGGCATTCTTGTCCCCCATAATCAAATAAACGTGCCCCCCCATGCCAGAATGAACCAGTGATGTCATGCAGGGGGAACACGGGGGAACTCAGTTCCACTAGTTAAAATTAGGGCTGACTCCGCCCACTTCACTCTCCCCCCTCCCCCCTCCCAATTCCTCTGCAAAGAGCTTTTCTTCTTGGTTGGCCGGCACTCAGAGGGTTAAAGGGAGCGACTCCGGATTCCTAGGGGGGGCAAAGGCAGTGATGTCATTCAGGGGGAACGGACCAGAACGGGCGTTCCGGATCCTAACGGGCTCCGTGGCTGGTTCCGACAAGTGCCAATCAAAAGTGAGTTCCTGTTCCTAAATCATTTGAATGACACCACTGGAATGAACCATAGTAGACTGAATCTTGGCCCAATGTTGAATGCACTCGCCCAGTCAGGTGTGTGCGCACACTGCCAGGTGGCACATGCACGTAGGACGAGCCCCTCCCTCAAGCCCCCAAGAGCAAAGAAGGGCTGCAACACGGAGGGGCTCAGAGCCCACGCATCGGTGGAAGACAAACCCCAGAAGCACACAGGTCTCGCGAGCACACGGTTGGGAGTGTTTAATTCTTGGACATCTCCAACAGACATCCCCACCCTGATGTCGGGAAGGCGCCCCCAGCACAAGGTCCTCCTGGCCACTTCCTGCTCGGTCTTCACAGCCGGGCCGCCAGCACCAGGCAGAGCAGGGCCAGGGGTGGCGCAGGCAGGAGGGGTGCAGGAGAGCCCTGGCCCGCCTTGGCATAGTACTCGGCCACCGCGTCGTTGGGGTTGCCTTGCTTGGGGTCGAACCACATCTGGATGCAGCGCTGGCTGCCCCTGGGGAAGGTGGTGTACTTGTACGAGCGGCTCCAGATCTTCTCACAGAGGTCCTTGGGGGAAGGGAAGACCCCCGTCAGCTTCTGGCACATGGAGCCTGGCGGGCAGCGGTTGCTCCCTGCAGGAGGAGGAAGGAAGGGTGGAGTCAGGCCAGGCCAGGGCTGCCCTGCCTGGTGGCCGAGGAGGGCCGGCCACTGAGACCGGGCCAGGGGACAGCGCAGGCTGGCAGGTGCTGTTCAACGCGGCCCCCCACCCGGCTGGCAACTTGGTGGTCTGCAAGCTAAGGAAGACCCTCCTGGTCTCGGGGGTAGTGGAAGACGGGTCGTTTCAGAACCCAGCCATGATTTGGCACATGTGCACCTACACCCCCTCTCTGTCAGGGGCGGCATTGGGACAGCTAACCCTCGACCGCCCCCCACTGTTCTTCCCCATGCATCAATGGGTCATACTCCCGGCTGCCGCTAGCCAAGAGGGGGCAGAGAAGAGGGGAAAGATACCAGCCCCCGCCACTGCCCATCTAGCCCTCCCCTCGGGAGTTCCGTCCAAAGGATGCCCACCTGCCCTCTATGGGGGGGAGGGGACCCTCTCCCTGCATCACTGGTCTACCCCAAGGGCAAGGGCGCCCCAGAACTGCTTGCAAGGGAGCCCACCAGGGCCAAGTGAGACTGCACCTCTGGCACATCCCGCTGCCTCAGGCGCCATCAGCCCCTCTTTTCCCAAACGGCAGTGGGGGCAGGCAGCGGTGCCCCTCCCAGGGGGACTGACCTGTGGACCAGTCCCAGCCCTGGTGCCAGTTCTCCTTGCAGGTCATCTCGTCCTGACAGTCCTCCCACCACTGCTCGCAGTCCTCCTTGCACAGCGGCACGTCCAGGATCCGCTCCTTGCGCCAGGACTGGTCCACCTGCAGGAGAAGTCACGGGCTGAGGAGGAGAGCCAGGCCCTCAGGCCCCCCAGCCGCCTGCAAGCCCAGCCTCTGGCTCAAGGTGCCCCCCCCTCTCAGCCCAGGCAGGGAAAACCCAGGGCCCACCGTTGCCCAGAAGGGCCAGGCTTCCAGCAGCACAGCGCACAACACACACCGTTGCCGCTCCACAGCACAGCCAGCTGCGGCCAGGTGCCCCCTCCTCCCCCCCCCAGCATGCACAGACCCTTGCCGAGGGCCTTATGGCGAGTGGAACAGGGGCAGCTTGAAACCACAGGAAATGCACCCATGTCCATTACAACTTGGTGTTTAGGCTTATTACGGGACAGATGAAGCTGCCTCCAGTCAAGCCATTGTGAGTCTAATCACAAGCAGCAACTCTCTCCAAGTCCAGGTGGGCTTTCACCCCCCCCCCCCGAGGAATCCGGAGTCGCTCCCTTTAACCCTCTGAGTGCCAGCCAACCAAGAAGAAAAGCTCTTTGCAGAGGAATCGGGAGGGGGGAGGGGGGAGAGTGAAGTGGGCGAAGTCAGCCCTAATTTTAACTAGTGGAACCGAGTTCTCCCGCGTTCCCCCTGCATGACATCACTAGGAGGGGCCCCTGCTTTCCAGTCCCTGGAGGTGCTGCCAGCGACTGAACCTGGACTGCTTCCCTTTCAGTCCAGGCCGCACCAGAACCCAGCTTAGAGGCATTTGCAGGGGGAGGAAGACTCTTCCTGCCCTCAAACACCCCCCCCCCTTAGAATTTGGAGAAAGCCCTGAATTTGCCCCAGTGTCCAGGGCTGCTGTGACCATGGCACATCCTGACATTCTACCACTCAGCTCAACACAGCAGGGCTGGGCAGAACCGCTCAGCCAGCCAGCGCTCTCTCCCCCCCCGCCCCCGATTTGGTAAGTGAGGAAGGACACCTGTCCCAGTGGAGTTTCACAGCCCACCTGGTTAATCCACGGCCCGAGGTTGGGCGAGCACTCGTACAGACAGGTGTCCTGGATGAAGTGCTTCTTGCACTTGTCCGACATGATGCCACAGTGGTCCCAGGTGAAGTTGTACAGGTAGGACTGGTCCTCGTGAGCAGCCTGGCTAGTGTTGGCCGTGCAACAGGCTTTCTCCTTCCACGGTGAACACTTTGGGAGCAGAGAGAGCACAACAGGCGGACAGGTGAGAGTGCGCCTCTCGGAAGAGCAGCCTTCCAATGTGGCTCACTCTCTCTAGCAACCCCCCACTGGAGGGTCCCGTCCCCCCCCCATTCCTGCCAAGCCTGTACGGGTAGATCGAACCACTTCCCCCTACCCCACACCACAGGTGGTGGGTCGAAGGCAGAGCTCCTCAGCACATCATGCTTCCCCCCTGCCCCCCAACAAGGACACAGGCAGCGGTCCCATCCACCCCTTCATTCTGGCCTGCTCTGGGTCTCTCCCCCGTTCTTTAGCCAGCCGGTCCTTCCTCCCCAGAGGTGAGGTGCTGGAAAGCGAGGTGCAGGGAGAGGGGCCTCTGCCAGGCAGGCCTTGCCGCCCCCACCTGTGTCCTTCCTCCTCTGCCCAGCCCCCCCCCCCCAACATTGCTGGGCCAAGACCAGCCACAGCAGCGATGTGGGGCGGAGCCACGGCTGCAGCAATGGTGAGGCTCAGCACCCTCCAGGAGCAGCCCTCCTGCAACAGGCAGCCTTCCTCAATGGGTCCCTGGGCAGCAGTGCCCTTAATAGGCAGCGCCAGTCATGCTGCTGGCCCTCAGACCCCCGCCCCGCCCCGCCCCCAGCAGCCAAAGCTTTGCCCTGGAGTCCCCTTTCCAGGCACAGCTGCCAACACTCGGGCACAGGCCAGGGCAGCTGCTGCCCACCCTGGTCCTCAAGCAGCTGCAGCCAGTTAGCTGGCATCCCGGTGGCAGCGTCTAGATGGGCCGCTTTGTGCAGAGGCTGGCAGGGGCTCTCACAGCCTCAGGCAGGTGCCAGCCTTTGAGGAGGAGGTGCTGGGGGAGACTTCCTGCAGGTGCTCCAGCCCCCCCCTACTTTTCAGCCACTCCTGCAGCAGCTCAGCTGGAGGAATGAAGGGGGAAGCTGCATGCCCATACCTGGTGATGCAGGGCATCCTCTGGGCCCGGGTTGATCTTGTGATGCTTGCCATCCATGCACACGTTCAGCACAGAGTCCCTGGCAACGACTGTGGCCAAGACAGCAAAGAGGCTCAGCAACATCCCCGCCAGAACCTCCATCTCCCTGCAGTCAGAGAGAGAGAGAGAGAGAGAGGGAGGGAGAGAGAGAGAGAATGAATGAATGAATGAATGAATGAATGTACAGATAACTTGAGAACTGGGCTGCCCAACACTCCAGTGCTGTGCCACATTGGGAGACGGGTGGGTGGTGCTGGGTGCCTGCCAGGAAAGGCCAGGGCTGCCTCTTCCACTCTGGAGCAGTGGCCGGGGGCCCTGGGCACCACAGGCAGGACGTACGACAGCTTGTCAGAGCCATTTGCAACCCCAGCCCAGCCGGCTGGCTCGGGAGAGGTGCCTGCTGGCACAGCAAATTTGAACCCGGGAGCCAAAGTCCCCCAGCAGGAGGCTCCCAGGATGCAGGGAAACAGAGCGGTTGGAGGCCCAAGTGACCGTGGATCCAGCTGCCCTCACCCCCTTCACAGCCCAAGGCAGCTGCAGAGCCCAGGGGGCGCCAGTCACCAGCCCCCAGAGCTAGCCAGCTCGGAGTTCAGTGTCGCACCCCAGGTTGGGTGCACACAGTGGAAGCTCCCATGTTGAGGCATCAAAGACATCAGCCATGGGATGAGCTGGACCCACAGAGGCCCCAGGCACGCCTGTGGGGATGCAACGCAAGAAGCCGGCTCACAGGACCCTCGTGCCCTGCCTTCGTCACTGGTCCGTCTTGCTATTGCTGTGTGCACAGAACGTGTGTTGGGAGGGACCTAGAAGGCAGAGTCCAGCCCCAGCCAATGCAGACTCCTGACAGTCCACAATACCCAGTGGAGCTCTTTCAGCAGCGGCCGGGCAGCTGCCCAACCTTCCAAGCAGACCATCCCACCCAAGACCGGAAGATTGTCCTAACGCAAGCAAAGTCTCCCTTGATGCAGTTCAGACCCATTTGCCCACGCCCTACCCTCCGGAGCCACAGGGAGCCAATCCACTCCAACTGAAACAATTTCTAACCTGCTTTTCTCCCAGTTAAGGCAGCTTAGAAATTCAAAGCCAACAATCATTAAAACTACTAGAAATTGCATTCAACACACCAGTTCATCTTCCAATTGCGTTGCTTTTTATTACCCACTATCCAGGTTTGTCTCTGCACCTTCCCCTCTTCTCACACTATTGGCCACACTCTCTCCCTACAGTTCCTGCACATGCTACAAGAAGCACAGCCGGCAATAGCTGCTATTTTCCATGATAATTCGTTCCCTGTATTTGTCGGGTTAAGCTGAGCCACTGGGTGGTAGACTTGCAGCTCCGAAAACACAACTGTGGGGTTTGCAGCAGCCACTTCCTCCTGCCTCCACTCAAGACAGCTCCCACAGCTTTGCCACCCGGCCAAACCTGCTGCAGAGTGCAAGCGAGTCTCTTTGAAACTCAACTGTCTCTCCACGCACATGGCTACACAGGCCTGAACCCACCTGCTCAGGAGGAAGTCTGAGGAGCCGATAGACGCGACAAGGGAGGAGGGTCCTGCAAGTTAAGAGATTTGCACTGGGTCCAAACAGCTCAGCACCCACCCAGGAGCTCAGCTGGGAGATCACAGCACACACAGCTCATCCTTCGCCCAGGGACAGCTCTCCCAGGGCTTGTGCTGGCATTCTGTTTCAGTGTTCCCTTTGAAGACACCCACATAATGGAGACTTGGGCTGTCTGCCTGCCTTGACGCCGCTCCTTGTTTTGCAACTGCTGGTCCTGCACTGGAGTCCCAAAGCTGCCCACTGCCCCGCCAAGCCTCCAGTTGCCCAAGGATCGTCCACCATGTTGGTCAGACAAAACCCTCCATATAGCACAGAGCTCCTCACAATCAAGAGACAGGTTCATAGAACCACTTGCAGGGGAACCAAAAGCAACTGGGATTTATAGTTTTGCTTCCTGGGACACATACTGTGCCCCGTGGCCCCACTGGCACTATTGGGCAAACACAAAAGCCTGCCCTTCTGATGAGATCCAGCAGCCACCACCTTCAACTCTTCCAGAGACTCCAGGAACCTGAGGGTGGGGTGGGGTGTTGTTCTATAGGGTTTGCCAGTTTCATAGGAGAAGTGCAAGAACATAAGAGCAGTCCTGCTGGATCAGGCCAAGGCCCATCTAGTCCAGCTTCCTGTATCTCACAATGGGCCACCAGATGCCTCAGGGAGCACACAAGACACACACAAGACAAGGAGATGCCTGCATCCTGTGGCCACTCCCCTGCACCTGGCATTCTGAGGTGGCCTACTACTAACGTCAGGCGGTTACACAACCCATCAAGGCCTATAGTCCACGATGGACTTTTCCTCCAGAAATCTGTCCAGTCCCCTTTTAAAGGCACCTAAGCCAGATGCCATCACCACCTCCTGTGGCAAGGAGTTCCATAGCTTAATTACCCGCTGGATAAAAAAAAATATTTCCTTTTATCTGTTCTCACTCTCCCAACACTCAATTTAAGTGGCTGTCCCCTGGTTCTGGTGAGAGAGGGAAAAGAACATTCCTCTATTAACTTTATCCCTTCCGCGCATAATTTTGTATGTCTCAAATCATGTCCCCCTTCAGGCGCCTTTTTTAGACTGAAGAGCCCCAAAGTGTACCATAACCTTCAACCAAACACACCCACACAGTGCAATCCTACGCAGACAACCCCAGCGAGTACAGTAGCCCTTAATCCCAGGTAAATGCACTGTATAGGACTGCAGCCAAGTCTCATTGTCTGGATTTCCTATTCTCACCTTCCAAATGCAATGGGGAAATTGGCCAGTTCATGTCACCAGCATAAACTAAACATCCCTTCGTCATTTTCTGCCAGAGTGCCTGTTGGTGCCTCCATAGTGCAACACTCATGAGAGATGCCATACCCAGAGACTTTTCCAACACTCCTCCCTCTAACTGTTCAGACCACTAGTGCTAGGCTGGTTGTCTCAACACTGCGCCATGGCAGCACTTTTGCTTTCCCCACCCCAAGGGAACAGCAGCCCCTCACTTCTATGCACAGAGTAAATTAGTGACAGAGTGCCTATACCTTTAACTATTGCACAGAAAAGATAATTTTGGCAAGTGCAGCTTTTTAAGCTGCCCATGTTGAGCAGCACCTGGCAAAATTCCCTCTTCTGTGCAATAGTTAAAGGTATAGGTACTCCATCCCTGTTTGTATTGGGTAATCCTATAAATGGGGAAACTGAGCCAGTCACAGGAGCTCTTCATGAGGCCCTTGTAGCTAGATCAGACCCCACAATTGCATCACACACACTGCAGGTTTAGAGTACATCTCCAAAGGAACCTCAGTTCAGTTGCTGCTATTCTTGGGGAGGGCAAATGCAACCATTTCCCAGGCAGATGCAGAGTGCTTCTCTTTCAACATTTAGTCACTACAGTGTAAAACGTGTCAGGGAGACGGAGCACAGGAGGACCCTGGCAGTGGACCACCAAGAGGCAGCCTCGCTCTGGGGAAGCAAAGCGGTGGGCGGGGAGCCAATCCAGCACCAGAGGACAAAGCCAGGATTTGGGCTTTGAGCTCAAAAGCCCTGCTTGCTTCCAAGCAACATTTGGATTCTAGGCATTGAACAGGGAAGAGGCCTGTCACAAGCAGGAGGAGCGTCACATTAAGAGGAGGCAGTCGGAGTGCCAAAACCAGCTCAGAAACAGGAACGGCAAGGCTGCAATTCTCTGCCACTTATTTTGAATGAAATCCCGCTGAATGCTGAACCCCCAAATGCTGTCTCCAAGCAAATATAAAACTGTAAGGGGGGAACCAGGCATGGGGAAGAGATACAGCCAGCTACTGACCAGGCTGGGGCACGTGCCCCAAGATTCCTACATGGGTGGGAGAGGGGAAGCCGCGAAGGAGGAGAGTTGCTTTCCCTGCACAGGACTGCCAGGCCCAGCAGGGAAAGGGCTCCTCTCACTAAACTCATAAGAACATAAGAAGAGCCCTACTGGATCAGGCCAAAGGCCCATCTAGTCCAGCTTCCTGCATCTCACAGCAGCACAAGACACTTGGATCCTGTTGCCATTCCCTTGCACCCGGTATTCTGAAGTAGCTTCCCCGCCCCAAACCCACAGATTCTGTTATTCATGGATCTCTACACCACCACCACCTGCCCATTTGTCTTCTTTACCATGGCACCAAGCAAGCAGGTTTTTTCCTTTTACAGAATGCTAGAACATAAGAAGAGCCCTGCTGGATCAGGCCAAAGGCCCATCTAGTCCAGCTTCCTGTATCTCACAGCGGCCCACCAGGTGCCCCAGGGAGCTCAGTAGACCACAAGATGCTTGCATCCTGTTGCCACTCCCCTGCATCCAGTACTCTGAAGTAGCCCACCACCAATGTAAGGTTGCATGATCCATCATTGCCTATGGCCCACGATGGGCTATAGAACTCTCCTCACTTGGGTTGCACTTGCACTCCCCTCGGCCCAGATCTGGCACTGCAGAAGCCCACCACCCCACCCAGCTTACCTGGAACCCCACTTCAGACTCACTCCCCACTTGAGCCTCCCTGCAGGGAATACTGCCCAAGAGCAACGCTCCCCACCACACCCACTACAGCCTCCCTGTAGAGGAGGCCCAGAAAGCACTAGGGCCAGCTCTCAGTACCCTCATGCCTGGACTCTTAAAGCCCAGACTACAATGCTCAACCTGGTGGGTTGAGACCACTTCTGCCCCTATAGCTCAGTGCCCTTGGACAGAGAGAGTCCCTGGAGTAACTGCAGAAAGCCCAGGGTTGTCTCTCTTTCAAGATGAGCAGCCACATCCCACCCCATCTCTGAGACAGACAACAGTCCCCGTAGCCCTTTCTGGGAAAGTATTAAACTGGTTTAAAATTAACCCACTTCCAGCCAGCACCAGAGGCTTGCCCTTAGGAACAACAGGAGGCTGCTCAGCCTACCTGACCACCAACTACCTCCTGGGGAAATCTGCAAGTCTTCTGGACCGACCAACCCACCTGCCTCTCAGGAGCTGCCCCACCTTTTAAGAGCTGCCCTCCTCGCTCACAGCTGCGTCTGTTTTCAGGCAAGCGGCAGCAGGGCAAGATCCAGCTGATCAGAGCCCCTCCTTTTCAGAAGAGCCAGGTGTGAGTGAGGCCGGCCGGCTGGCTCTGGATCAAGGAGCTGTTCCAAAGATCAGCAGAACAACCTTTGGTCAATTATTGTACGAAGGAAAACCGGGCGCACCCCCCCCTTTAGGTTTATGACCTTTCCCTTCATCTTGGGTGCCACAACTAATGCCACCCACCAGGTGTCCAGAAGTCATGTGCCCAGCAGGCCCCTGAACTCACCTGAGGAGTGCATCCTCAACCACTGGGGTCAATTCAGCAAAGATCTAAGACAGCAGCCCAATCTTTCACATGTTTGCTCAAACCAGTGCCCTGCTGTGTTCCAGGGGACTAAGAGCCCAAGCCTATGCATCTATACTCCCATATAGATGTAAATCCCATTATCGGCCATGAGGCTTACTCTCAGGTAAGTGTGGATAGGATTGCAGCCTTACTCCCAAGTTGCTGCAACCTAAATTGGGAGCTATAAGTAGTCACAAGAAACAAATGGGTGCAGAGTGCCTCTACCTTTAAGCATTGTACAGCAGAGGGAGTTTGAGCAGGTGCGGCTTTTGAAGTGCAGCTTTTGAAATGCTTCCACGATGAGCTGCACCTGCCCGAATTCCCCCAATGTTAAAGGTATAGGCACGCTGCACCTACTGGTTTCTGGTAACCCTACTCATAGCTCCCAATTTAGGTTGCAGCTACTTGGGAGTAATGGTTAAAGGTATAGGCATGCTGCCCCAGTTTGTATCTGCTAACCCTAGCTAAGGCTGCACTCTTATGCTCAATCACATAAGAGTAAAGGGGGGAACATCAGTGGCCTGGATAGATATTAGCATTGCATTCATAGACCACCTACAGTCAGAGGCAGATCTAAGGGAGGGCAGAGCTCTAAGTGTTGCAAGAAGCCTTACCCTGTCATGTAAATCCCGCCTCTCCCTTGCTGCTGTAGCCAGTAAGCAACTCCAAGATGTTGCTTTTCCCTGTGAGGATTGGCTACAATGGTGCAGGAGAGGAGTGATTTCCACTGCAAGGGAAGGCTTCTTGCAAAACTTGGAGCTCTACCCTCCCTTAGATCTGCCTCTGCCTACAGTACTCGGAAGCAAATTCCATTGAAAGCCCAACTGCAATCAGGCTGCGTGGCTACAATCTTTTGCACCTATTGAAAAGATGGGGCCTTACTTTTGAGTAAGTAAGTACACCCAGTACACCCAGCCACCAAGCTTCCAGGGTGACCTTGGCCCAGTCAGTCTCTCTCTCTCTCTACCTCACAGGGTTGTTGTGAAACAAAAGGAGGGGAGGAGCCCTGCACACCACCCTGAGCTTCTTGGAGGAAGGGCCGGCAGAAAGAAAACGGTGGCCGGTGCTGTGGCTGTGTGTTGTGAAATCGTTCACCAGTGGGCAGGTTCTGAGAACGCCCAAAAGGCCTCTCCAGCCCAGTATCCTGCTTTCAACAGCTGCCGTGAGAACCCCAGCCCTGTACTGCCCTGGCTCCCCTGCAGCTGGGACTCGGGAGGCAGGCTGCGGCTGGAGCTGGACAGCAGCCAGTGGTTGGCCTATCCTTCGTGAATTTGGCCCCCTACCCCCCTCATCATCCTGGGGGTGGGGGACGACAGAACAAAGCCAATGTCACGCCAATCTTTAAAAAAGGGAGAAGGGGGGACCCTGGAAACTACAGGCCTGTCAGCCTAACGTCTGTTCCGGGTAAGATGGTGGAAAGCCTCATCAAAGATAAAATCCTAAAACACGTAGAGGAACAAGTACTGCTAAAGGAAAGTCAGCATGGCTTCTGTAAGGGTAAGTCTTGCCTCACAAACCTTTTGGAATTCTTTGAAAAGGTCAATAGGCACGTGGATGTGGGTGAACCTGTGGATATCATATACCTGGATTTTCAGAAGGCATTTGACACGGTCCCCCACCAAAGACTGCTGAAGAAACTTCACAGTCAGGGAATAAGAGGGCAGGTCCTCTTATGGATCCAGAATTGGTTGAGGGCCAGGAAACAGAGAGTGGGGGTCAATGGGCAATTTTCAGAATGGAGAGAGGTGAAAAGCGGAGTGCCCCAGGGATCTGTCTTGGGGCCCGTGCTTTTCAACTTATTCATAAATGACCTGGAGACAGGGATAAGCAGCGAGGTGGCCAAGTTTGCAGATGACACAAAACTTTTCCGGGTGGTAAAAACCAGAAAGGATTGTGAAGAGCTCCAGAATGATCTCTCCAAGTTGGAGGAATGGGCAGCCAAATGGCAGATGCGTTTCAACGTAGACAAATGTAAAGTGATGCACGTTGGGGCCAAAAACCAAAACTTTACCTATTACTATAGGCTAATGGGTTCTGAGCTGTCTGTGACAGCTCAGGAGAGAGATCTTGGGGTGCTGGTGGACAATTCAATGAAGGTATCTGTTGCAGTTTCACACCACACACTCCAGAACTGGTTGAAACTGGCATTCCGTCTCTTCGTCTCCAGAGCAGATAGGACACCTGCGTGTCCTTGAATCCTTGAGTTAATCAGCCTCCCAGCTTGGTAGTGCTATGTCGCTCACGGGAAGCACTGGCTAACAAACACCCCACTCTCTCATGAGCTCATGGTGTTCTAAAGGTCACCCCATTGGTTAACATGGGGCACGAGGGTCTCTAAGTACCCACCTACCAGATATAGTCTGACTGCACCCTTTGTTCTTCTGTCTGTACCATGTGTGCGCTCGAACTGTGAAGAATACGCTGAAACGCCGCTTGTACGCGGCAAGCCTTCGCCGGCTTTTGCTAACCGGCAAACTAAACTTCTCATCTTCTCACTTTCGCTACTGAAACCAATAAAATGGCTTTGATATTCAAATGTAGCGATCGCTTCGTTCCTCCGCTCCGATCGCGCTAGGCAAGCGCTGAATGGGTCCGCGAGCCTCCAACTCTGCTATAATTACCACAAATTCACAACAGTATCGACCCAGTGTGCGTCAGCAATTAAGAAGGCCAATTCCATGCTTGGGGTAATTAAAAAAAGGGGTTGAGAATAAAACAGCCAATATTATCATGCCATTGTACAAATCAATGGTAAGGCCACACCTGGAATATTGTGTCCAGTTCTGGTCGCCGCATCTCAAAAAGGACATAGTGGAGTTGGAAAAGGTGCAGAAGAGAGCGACAAAAATGATTACGGGGCTGGGGCACCTCCTTTATGAAGAAAGACTGCAGCGTTTGGGGCTCTTCAGTCTAGAAAAAAGGCGCCTGAGGGGGGACATGATTGAGACATACAAAATTATGCATGGAAGGGATAAAGTCGATAGAGGGATGTTCTTTTCCCTCTCTCAAAACACCAGAACCAGGGGGCATCCACTAAAGCTGAGGGTTGGGAGAGTTAAAACAGATAAAAGGAAGTACTTTTTTACCCACCGGGTAGTTAATCTGTGGAACTCCTTGCCACAGGAGGTGGTGATGGCATCTGGTCTTGATGCCTTTAAGAAGGGATTGGACAGATTTCTGGAGGAAAGGTCCATCATGGGCTATAGGCAATGATGGATTGTGCAACCTCCTTACAAAGGTGGTGGGCTACTGGTACCGGGTGCAAGGGAGTGGCAACAGGATGTAAGCATCTTGTTGTTACATGCCTCCCTGGGGCACCTGGTGGGCCGCTGTGAGATACAGGAAGCTGGACTAGATGGGCCTTTGGCCTGATCCAGCAGGGCTCTTCTTATGTTCTTATGTTCTTAAAGGCTGGCTGGAGGCACTGGGTCATTTGGCAGCTGCTGCTTATATTAGTCAAAATTTAGAGAGCTGCCTGCCTCAGGTGGTGCTTCTTGAACATAAGAGCCCCTTTGCTGGATCAGGCCAAATCTAGTCCAGCTTCCTGTATCCCAGAGTGGCCCACCAGCTGCCTCAGGGAGCACACAGGACAGCAAGATGCCTGCATCTCGTTGCCACTCCTTTGCATCTGGCATTCTGAAGTAGCCTACTTCCAAAATCAACAGCAGGACGAAAACATTTTGTTGTGTGCTCCCTGAGGCACCTGGTGGGCCACTGTGAGATCCAGGAAGCTGGACTAGATGGGCCTTGGCCTGTAGCAGGAAATCCTCCTAGCCTAGCGCATCTCCAGTAGGTGCCTGTTGAGCCTCTGCTTGAAGAACTCCAGTGAGCGACAGTCCACCACCTCCTCGGCAATCTGTGCCACTGCCGAACTGCCCTTCCCATTAGTAATCTTTTCCCAATGTCCAGCTAGATTCTCTTAGTTTGTACAGACTGGAAAGTTTGTACAGATGAGAGAGAGGCCCAGAGTCAAAAAGGAGGCTCAGGAGCCAAAGGAGCGGCCCAGAGATGTCAAGGGGGCTTCCATTTTCCAATCTCACCTGGGCTTGCTGCCCACGTTGGATGGATGCTGGGGGTGCTACTAAAAGTGCACAGTGGTAGCTGCTGCCTCAAGCCACATGTGCCGAGCTGAGGAATGCACACAACACTCCTGAACACAGTATCAAATCTGGGAGGAAACTGGGCTGCTACGGGAGACCTTTGGTGGATGGATCTTCTTACCATGAAGGGTGTAGAGGATCTCAGACACAGCTGCTGCAGAAGTACCATTTGGTACACACAGGACACTTTCCATTCTAGTCACGCTTGTCGTCTGCAATCTGGATCTAAGAACCTTTGCAGATGTGTTATCTCATACTTGGTGCAGTGAGGACAAGCAGCAGGGAGTTCCCCAGAGTAACTGAAGTCCGTTAACCGCTATAATCGACAGCTGTATCCATTGCCTGCCTTTAGCTTTAAACTGGTTATAACCTGCACTGCACATTATTGCTGCTTCTGTACACTTTCTACCTCTTTAAGGAATGCACTGCCTGATTCACTGAGTATATAAGGAGTAGCTGGAATTGTAGTGAAATTTAGGGCACAATCTTAACCTGGAATTAGGCTGGCAAAGTGTGGCTGGCACAGGGGCCACCGTAAAGCAAGTTTGGACCACTCTCAGAGTCAGGGTGGATGGTGCATGTCTATGTGCTGGCCTCTCTGACTCAGAGAGTGGTCCAAACATCCTTTATGGTGTCCTTTGTGCTGACCAAACTCCAGGTTAGGATTGCATCCTCAGGGTATGTCTTTCTTTGAAGCGTGCCTTGCCAGCACTTGGATCAGCTTAAGCGTGGCTGACAGTGTGAACCCTTGAGCCTCTCTTCCCAAAGGGGAGTGACACAAATAAGTAAAATCTAGGCTGTGGCTATGTCCATTTTGGAACTTGCTGCTGCCTCTCTGCAGCTGGCGGGAAAAGAGGTAATTAGAGTGAGAATACGTTGGCTGCTTCTGGGTCCAGGAGAATCCCAGAGTAATCCTCGAGCAGAATGCTTCTTGCAACTCAAGGACAAGCACGTCAACAGAGAGTCCTCACAGCTGTGTAGTTCTGGCTGCTCCCAGAGCAGTGACCGACAGTAGCCTGCTAACCAGCCCTTCTGGAAGCTTTTTAGACTATTCTGCACCCTTGGTTGGCTCCAACAGGTAGGATTTCCATATGGTTTTAAAAAGGGACCCCAGAGGGTGGGGAAAGCAACATCTCTTGGGTGTTTCCCTGGCTGCTGGGCGCCTCTATTGGCTCTGAGTGACACCATGAGTGCCTGGCTGGGCAGGGAGCCATGAATTTTCTGTGGTATAAGGAACCAGATAAGAGCTAGAAATATAGTTGAGGAAGCTAGCTATGTTATTTTTAACTGGTGCATTTTCTGGATGTCTATCTCATGCATTTGCTGCCTTTATAAATTGTGTAATCTTAATTTCCTTTAATAAATACAGTTTTCTACCAATGATGCAAGATTGGTAGAAATGCAATCTCCAGTGCATTGTTGGTAGAAAATGGATTCTAATAAACTAAAGTATCTTTTACAGGCTGGAGTTTGGTCTTGGCCATCCAGCCTGGCTGCTTGATTAAGCTGCAAAAGCAACAGTCCGGATCCTTTAGGTGTGGGGCCCTAGTGGGAGGGAGTCCATCACTTGCATGGGTAGGTAGAAGCCGGAGGGCCTCAGAGTCCCTGAACTGAGGCACTGGCATATGCAGGGAGGTGGGCTGAGATTTGGGGCCAGGTAACTGGTTCAGAACAGTCTAAGAACCTACATTAGACATGGGGAATCCCGGGACTGCTGAGGTTGAAACAGTAGGGCCAGGGGAGAAATGAACCAAGAAAGGGGTAAGTAGTCAGGTGCCAGGGTGAGGGCCTGATCCATTATCTACATATCCCCTGAGAGAGTTCCTCTTGGAGGCTCCGAAGGGTACCACTCCACAGGTCAGGAAGAGGCCAGCGGACCCTTCCCCCAAATCTTGTTGGGTCCAGCTTTGGAGAAGTGGCTGCGGGTAGCAGAGCACCTCTCAGATGGGGGGCAGCAACCAGCATCCAGATCTGGATCAAAAAGACGAGTACTGGGCTGGGGCACCTCCCTTATGAAGAAAGACTGCAGCATTTGGGACTCTTCAGTCTGGAAAAAAGGCGCCTGAGGGGGGACATGATTGAGACATACAAAATTATTCATGGAAGGGATAGAGTCGATAGAGGAATGTTCTTTTCCCTCTCTCAAAACACCAGCACAGAGTTGTGCTCAGCACAGAGAGTGCTTCTGAGTCATTAAGGCCAAGTGAAAAGGATGAGTCACAACAGCAGCCTTAGGGAACCAGCCACAAACTATACAGTTTAACACCTGTGCTGGAGAAGACTCTTGAGAGTCCCCTGGACTGCAAGGAGATCCAATCGGTCCATCCTCCAGGAAGTCAAGCCTGATTGCTCCCTGGAAGGACAAATCCTGAAGCTGAAGCGCAAGTACTTTGGCCACCTCATGAGAAGAGAGGAATCTTTAGAAAAGACCCTCATGCTGGGAAAGATTGAAGGCAAAAGGAGAAGGGGGCGACAGAGGATGAGATGGTTAGATAGTGTCACCGAAGCAATGAATATGAAATTGGGCAAACTCAGGAAGCTAGTGGAGGACAGGGAGGCCTGGCGTGCTGTGGTCCATGGGGTCGCGAAGAGTCGGACACGACTTAGCGACTGAACAACAACAACAATTATATTACTGAACACACCGGACGAAATGCTACTTGCTGTCTATTTAAACTCGGATTGCACTGTTTTGACAGACTTATTTTTTGCAATCTGCACAACCAAAAATAAAGTGTGAACGGGAAGGAAAGAATAAAAGGGGAGGGTGGGCGATTCGCACACCCGTATGTAGAACACAGAGGCATGCTTGCAGACGTTGAGATTAACTTTTACACACGTGCAGGGACATTTTGAATCATGAATTCGCGGCAATCCTCATTGGCGGGAAATGTCTGAGTCAGCCATATTTGTGTGCCCCGGAAGCTTCAAGTAATAGAGCTCATGCCGACTCCAGTCAATCTAACTTTTTTGCTCTGTGCACGTGCAGAGGGCCTCTTGCGGGCTGGGGGGGCCGGTGGCCCTGGAGGAGGCGGGCACTTCCGGGTCGCCGCGCACTTCCGGCCGCCGCGCGCTGGGCGCGCTTCGCCGCTGGAGGTCGCGCCGGCGCAGGTGAGCAGAGGAGCGCAGCAGGTCCCCGCCCCGCCCCGCTTCGCGCGCGGCTCCAGGCGCTCCCCAAGGGGGCCGTGCGGGGCCGGGCTGCAGCGGCGTCTCGGGGGGAGGCTGGGGTGGGTCGTCGTCGCCCCCCCCCCGAAGCCAGAGAGCTGCTGCAGTGGGGCGGTGGCGTCACTGGGGTGGGCTACGGCGAGTGGGGCGGGAGCCTGAGCGGGGCTTCCTGCTAGGGGGCAAAGCGCTTCCCAGGCGCTCGGGCTGCCGCCGCCACACTTCCCATTCCCCACCCAGGAACACCCCTGCAGCAGGCGTGCGGGTGCCGGGCAGGTAGGGCTGCGTGCGCCCTGGCGAGCTCCTGGCCAGCGGCGTCTCTGCCCGCTCGCGTGCCCTGGCAGCCTGGTCCTGCTGTGCTGGGGACGGTCCTGCTGGAAGCGGCCGCTGGGAAAACCATCCACGCTCTTGGCGTGGCCAGAGACGCGCTTCAGAAGCACCCTGAAGAATTAGCCTGTTTGCGCCTGTCCTCAGGCCTGGGGGGAGGGGTGGAGAGCAGCATCTAACAGAAAACACATCAGCGCCTGCTCACCTGCCCGCATGGAATTACCCGGACCTGCCAAGTGCCCCGTGCCACCCCTGCGTGGAAGGCCCTGCCCTGTTCCCAGGACTGAAGGGTTAAAGGGTGCTTGTTCACAGTCTCCTCTTAGGCCCAGGCAAAACGTTTTTTGCGATTCCGTGGGAAAACACACCCAATAGTAACTCCCTTGGACTGCAGGCGAGACGTGCAGCTGCACATACACTGCGGCCTGGGGCTGCCTTTGTGGTACGAACCGGGCCAGCCCCCCCTCTCATTCTGCCAACCATCCTTCCTGGGAGACCCCAGAACGTTCTGCCAGCTCTTCCCTTTCTGTCCGCAGGAAGATATGTCCACGCTCTTCCCTTCTCTCTTCCCCCGAGTCACCGAGGCGCTGTGGTTTAACTTGGACCGGCCGTGTGTGGATGAGAATGAGCTCCAGCAGCAGGAGCAGCAGCACCAGGCCTGGGTGAGCCGGCAGAGGGCACAGAGCCGCTGGAGCGCCCCCGCAGCCAAGGGAAGAGCGGGGCAGCCGAGCTGGGCATCCTGGGACCTCTGGTCGGCCCTGTGGGGGTGAGGGGGCTGGCCTAGATGGAGCCGCTGTGCCCTGACCCAGCCGGCCGGGCTCCTCTGCTGCGGCCTGACAGTCGGTTCTTATCTGGCCTCTGCAGTCGGGACCTGGGTGGGAGAGAGGCCCGCCCCCAAGCCTGCGTCTGCCTTCCGCCGGGTGTTGCCAGTCGCTGAGCTGGGCTGAGCTGGGCTTCTCTCCCTTTCGATGCAGCTGCAGAGCATAGCTGAGAAGGACAACAACCTGGTCCCAATTGGGAAACCTGCCTCCGAGGTAACAGCCGCGGCACCCCTGGGCCTCCTGGGGGGGGGAGGGAGGGGGCAGCGGCCAACCCGTGGTCCCTGGCAACATCAGAGAGCCCCCCCCCATCCTTGTGATGGAGCAGCCGTCGGTTTCAGAGGCGGGTGGTGGGGGTGACATTTGACCACAGTCACTGCCTGTCCCTGGGTGGTGATGCCACAGCCGGGGGAGTTGTGGAGTTGGGAGGGGCCTGTGAGACGAAGCCCGGAGGCCGGCCCCTGCCAGGGCAGGCTCCCCACCAGGACCGCATCCCCAACTGGCGGCTCTCCAGCTTATGCTTCAAGACCTCTGAGGATGGCGAACCCACCGCCTTCCGAGGCAGAATTTTCCACAGCCAAACGGCTGGTATCGGCCGGGAGTTTTTCCTAACATTTGATTGACATCTCCCTTGTGATATAAACACTTTTGACCTGCTCCTGTCCTCACAAATCCAGCCCCTCTTCCACGTGAAAAGCCCTTCCGATATCCGTAGACCAGGGGTCAGGGAACTTTTTTACCTTTTACCCCAAAATATATTTCGATACGCCAACGTTACCCCACCCCACCCCCCGCCAGAACAAAAGAAAAAAAATTACATATTGGAACCCATTGCTTTTTATTTGATTAATTAATGAGCTTAATTAATGCTATGTAAATATGAAGTTGTAAAGGGCGGAGCAAAACAAATAAAACAAAACGCAGCCAGCCAGCCAGCGACGGAACCGGAACGGGGGTAATGGATGGTCGCACTGCCAAGACACAGATGGCTGTGTCTCAGCAGCGCGACCGTCCATTACCCCCAGGAATTTCATTTTTACCCCATTTGGGGTAATTTACCCCTGTTCCCTGACCACTACCATAGACAGTTGTCATGCCAGCCATCCTTCTCCCAGTGCTGGCCCCTTGTTTCTGTCGAGCTGTCTTCCTCCTCGGGTCTTGCTTGTTTCCTGGCCTTGCCCCGTATTTCAGAAGCCACGTCCTCCTCCTGCAGCCGAACTCTCTCCCCAGGCCTCAGTGGCTGGCCTCCATCCAGCCTCCTCCTGGGTGCTCAGCCTGGAAGGCTCCCCTGCTCTCCAGCTGCTGTAACAGTTCCCCTGAGGGGAGTTAGAGGCTCCAGGAGGCGTTGTTTGGGAGGAGCGCTGGGCTGGGCCTTTTTTATAGGAGGGGGACATCTAAATGAGGGGGTCTGTAACTTGGTTTGTGAGTCCTTCAGACCGAGGCAAAACCTTCCATTTTTTAATGCCATTTTAGGGATATGTTGGGATGAACATGCAACTTTGTGCTCTGCTCACACACTGTGATGCAACCTGCAGTTGTCTCAGAGGCTCGCAAGGGACCCTAGACAGGACTTAAGGGGAGGGGGCAGGACCCAGAGGGGTGACAGGACGGGGCAGCAGCAGGTTATGGGCATCACTGGTTGGTGGAAGTGGGCCCCAGTGGAAGACGTGGCCGCTGAGCAGGCTCTGTGCCCAGGAGGAGACTCCCCAGCTGTGGACAGAGACTCGGTGGGGGGCACAGAGTGGGGAAGAACGATCAGGGGTGGCAGGGAAGTGACAGCTGCCCTTTTGCTTTGGCTTAGCAGACTTACGATGAGGAGGAAGAAGAGGATGACGAGGATGATGAAGACAGCGAGGAAGACTCGGAGGACGACGAGGACATGCAGGACATGGATGAGATGAACGACTACAACGAGTCGCCAGACGACGGGGAGATCAACGAGGTCTGGAGAGTTTGGGGCCGCTGGTAGGGGGGAGGGGCCTGCCTGCCTGCCTGCCTCCCTCCCTCTCCGGCCCCGGTGGGCGACTGTGGGGAAACGGAAGGCTTTCCCCCCTGTTGCTTATTCCCACAGTGGGAGCTGTGGGTCTCTCGGGGGAAGCTGGAGTGGGTCTTCGTGCACCCGGACAGCTGCCGTCCCCGGGGAGGTGGTGCTGCCTGCTCCTTTGATAGCGGCCGGTCCCCCTGCCCAGAGGGTTCCCGTGGAGAGGGCTGGCGCTCGCTGGGTCCCTGTGCAGCTGGCATCCCCACAGGCAGGGGGCGCTGCTGAGTCCTTCCTTGTTTCCTCTCCCCAGGTGGACATGGAAGGGGCGGAGCAGGACCAGGACCAGTGGATGATCTAGGCCCAGGGGCCGAGGCCAGCGCATTTTGGCCCGTGGACCTGTCTGCTCCCTCTGAAGCCGGGAAATGGGGCACGTCTCCCCAGGCCAGGTGGTTGCCTTCAGGGTCATCCTCAGCTGCCCAGATCCTGGCTTGGCAAAGGGGGGCCACAGACAGCCGGCCCTGGTGGACTCTGCTGAAGGCTTGTGGGCCACTTGGACACTCTGGCGGGGGCGGGCTTTGCAGCAGCCTGGGCAGCCAGTGGACACTCGGCGGACGACGACAGTCTTCTCTCTGCAGAAACGCAACGCTCAATAAACCTTTTTCTCAGTTGGCCCATTTTTCTGATTTCCCCTTTTTGGCATGGTGTGATCTTTTAAGAACATAAGAAGAGCCCTGCTGGATCAGGCCAAAGCATGGAGTTATAATAAACGTGGAGACGAAATGACATCATATTCTTGAAACTTCCGGTCTGGTCTAACAATATGGCCGACGCAATGGTTCTGGTCCATGGTCTGGTCTAACAATATGGCCGACGCAACTCCATGGGTCTAACAATATGGCTGACTAATTATGCAGAATTAAACCTTGGAATTGCATATTAACTCATAATTAGGTTACCAATGATGTTTCTCCACGATCACACGTTTTTATTTTCATAAGTTTTTACTTCAGGAGTAAACGATTCAGTCCTAAACACTACGCGCAAAGCAATCTGAAATGCTTGGAATCAGCATTTTGAGTATAAAAACATGGCTGCTAAGCCCGCCCCCTCTGGTCTCACTGCGTTCCTATCTAACTGCATGGGCAGGGCCACCCCCTGAGCCAAAGGCCCATCTAGTCCAGCTTCCTGTATCTCACAGTGGCCCACCAGGTGCCCCAGGGAGCACAGGAGACAACAGGATGCCTATATTCTGTGGCCACTCCCCTGTACCTGGCATTCTGAAGTAGCCTACTACTAATGTAAGGAGGTTGCACAATCCATCATTGCCTATAGCCCACGATGGACTTTTCTTCCAGAAATCCATCCAAACCCCTCTTAAAGGCATCATGTCTCATGTCTTGGTGCCATTTAATATTCTAATGTTGAGTTCAGAGTTGGACGCAAGAGTTTTAGGCCTCTGCCAGTACCGAAAAGGGAGGTGCAGGTGGCTTTCCCCTGACCATGCACGAAGTGTATCTTCAGCACTTTTAACCCAAAATTCTGCGCACAAAACAAGGCAAGAAAGTCAGGGCAGATACTTTTAATATTGTTGCTTTTATTCTGACCAGGTTTGTAAGCTTCACAGCAAAACAACTAAAGTTTTCTTCTTGCCCTCTTTGCAAGCTGTAGGCTGGGCCGAGATCTTTCTTCTATTCCGGTAATAAATTCTCATCTAGGAATCTTTAATGTCCTGGTAGAGGAACTTTTTAAAGGCTAATTAATTGGGAGGCGTGAACAACCTCGGTGTCTGGTGACCAAGGCACGTCTTCAAGCCTGAGTTGTCCCACAGCTCTGCCTTCCCAGAAACTATTTATTTGAAGAATTAACATCCCTCCTAGTGAGGACAATCAAGGCAGCTTACAAGCTTGAAACAATTAACAATTTTCCAACCCCCAAAACAGACATTCTCTTATAAACAAGGTCAGCAAGGCTTCCAACATAGTTTCCATTCTGTCCAGCAAAATTAGATGTGTGTCATTTTCTAGGCTGTTTGCAGATATGCATCTCAGTGTAGGGCTGCTTCCCTGCCCCCCCCCATCCAGCAAGGAAGAAGCCCCTCATTTTTGTGACTGTGTCCCTAGCTGGCGAGGGGGCAGTCCCACCTTCCCTTTAGGAGGGTCCCTCTTCACGGCAGGCCAATGTAGGTGATCTGGGCCATGCCGTCTCGAATGCCCCGAAAGTACTCCAGGCTAGTCCGGTGAATTCTCCACTTGTACTTGCCACAGGCTTTAACATACTGCAGGAAGTGGGGTGCCCCGGGGCAGATGATGTTGTCGGCCAGGATGGTGGCCCCCTTGGGTAGGAGGTCGTGGGCCTCTAGCAGTTGCAGGTCTCGCAAGTAGCAGCGCTTCCAGTGGTCCATGAAGACAAAATCGGCGTGGAACAGCCCGTGCTTCTCTTTGAGCAGAGGGATGACTTGCTCGGAGGAGCCAATAATTAGCTCCACCTGCCGTGGGAGGGTAGAACAGCAGGGTCAAGTTACCGTGATCCACGTAGCTCCTTCCCGCTTGAATTCCAACTATAGCCACCGCCAAAATGGCACACACATTTCCATGCAGCCCCCGTCCAAAGATCCATCTGCTCCAGCCCCCTTTCGCCAGCAGGTGCTTTTAGAAGGTCACAAGCGGGAAGCGGAGAGGGTGGTCCTCTCTCATTGTAGAGCGGTAGAATGTGGTGCACCTTGAAGGTCATCTTGCCCAACCCTCTGCTCAGCACAGGCCACTACAGTAGCCGCCCAGCCTCAGCGTGAAAATCCCCAAAGGGAGAGCCCACAACTGTACAGGCCAGGCTTCTAGTAGGTTCTTGCTCACAGAGCCATGGCCCCCGTCTCCTACCTGACAGCCCTCAGATAGTTGAAGGCAGCTCTCTCCTCCCTACCCGGAGCTTCCTTTCCAGGCTAAATGTGCCAAACCCTTCTCATGGTTCCTCCCAGGACTTTGTGCCCTCCCTGCCCTCGTTCCCTTCCTCTGAATCCTCTCCAGCTTATCCGTGTCCTTAAAATGTGCTGCCCAAAGGTGGACGCAGCATTCAAAGAGCGACACCTGCCTGGTGTGGAACTATTCCTTCTCGTGACCCGGGCTCTGCTTCGGGTAACGCATCCAGCAAAGGCATTTGCCTTTTTTTGCTGCTGCATCACACTGCTGGCTCATGTTTGGCTTGTCTGCTCACAGCGCAATCCTCAGCCTAAGGCCGCAATCCAGTGCATACTGGGCGTAAGGCCCATTGAACCCAATAAGACTTCTGAGTAGATGTGCATAGAATTGCGCCATAGGACACCTAGGTCATGCTTGGCAAGAGGGATTCCTGCTACCATCCTATACTTTCCCAGTCTATGGGAGTTCAGAAACACCCCTGTAATGATATTCAACGTGCTCCCAGGTGGAACCAGGTGTTAGTGGCCCCATTTGCCTCTCCTTGGTCTAAGGTGTGGGGGGGGGGAGTTCCTGCTGCTGCCTTGCCTGCAAAAGTTGCCCCGATTGGCCCTAACCACTCACGTCTCAGCCACAGAATCTGGACTTGCTGACTTGCGGAAGCCAAGGCTGCTTACCGTGTCGTCGTCAAAGCCGGCCAGGCGGATGACCTTCTCGGCCACTGCGGCTTTGCGCGGGTTCATCTCCACTGTGTACAGACGGGCACCCAATGGCAACGACTGGGCCATGAGGATGGTGGCATAACCACAGAACGTGCCCAGCTCCAGGACGGTGAGGGGCGCCTTCTCGTAGATCAGCCGCTCCAGGATCTTCGCTGGATGTGCCAAATAAATGTCAGACAGAGGGAGGGAGGATTGGCGCTAGGAAGAGGCACACGAGTCCTGCCAATCGTGCCCCTTCCCATTACCTCATTTCTTCCTTGACACCAAACTAAAACTTTGCACACATTTCAAACAGGTGAATTTGGGAAGTTAAACTAAGAGTTTTGATTGTGGACCACCGAGGGCACAAGCCTAACCTGGAATTAGGCTGGCACAGTCAGGCCAGCAAAGTTTGGCCGGCACAAGGGCCACCGTAAAGCGTGTTTGGACCACTCTCGGAGTCAGGGAGGATGGCGCACGACTCTGTGCTGGCCTCTCTGAGTCCAAAAGTGGTCCAAACGTACTTTATGGTGTCTCTTATGCCAGCCTAACTCCAGGTTAGGATTGTGCCCTGAGTCTTCAATTTGAAACAGAACATACGACCCTCATGAATGAGTTCAACTCAGGTGGCCTTTCAGTTTATACACAGGCCAGGCAGTGATCTTTATATCCTTGGGGCTGAGAGCAGCGCTTCTGTGCTTTTAGGTATTGTGATTAAAGAAATGTGCCCTGCATCAAGTCCATATCTCTGTATCAAATCCACATGTTCAAGAACCATGTCCCTTGTCCCTTCTGTCACCCCTTGAGCTTTGCATATAGTGAACTTAGCACATAGAGTGACTATTTTAGATTGCTGACTGAACCTTTCTCTGACTTTTGCTAGAGGAAGTTAAATCATAAACCACAGACTTAGCTAAGTCTGGTCCAGACTTTTGCTGAAACAGTAACAAATGTAATGCAAAATGCTGAACTGTTATGTACTTTCCTAACTGTGGTAAAATGCTAAGAATAATCATTACTTGTGGGGGGCGCAAACTCCAGTATAAGGAAAAACGTATCAATTGTAAGGGGTCTCTAAAACTTTGGAAATTATTCCCTTTAGACACCCAGCTGTGTGCAGGCTGAAAATAAAGGCTTCTTGAAACTTTTGCAAAGATCCCAGTCTTGTTTGGGGGTGCCTAACGGGGGTACTTAACAGGGAGACCCTCCCAAAGTAGATGGGTTTATACCTTAAAGGAAAAGGGAGAAAGAATCAGTAACCAGCTTTTTGAAAGTTATTGTCTGAGCTGAGCCAGCGTGACCTAATGCATGTTTGTGTTGAGCTTGAGAGGCCTACACTCAAGTGACCTGAAGCCAGTGATGTCATGCAGGGGGAACGCGGGGGAACTCAGTTCCACTAGTTAAAATTAGGGCTGACTCCGCCCACTTCACTCTCCCTCCTCCCCCCTCCCAATTCCTCTGCAAAGAGCTTTTCTTCTTGGTTGGCCGGCACTCAGAGGGTTAAAGGGAGCGACTCCGGATACCTAGGGGGGCGAAGGCAGTGATGTCATTCAGGGGGAACGGACCAGAACGGGCGTTCCGGATCCTAACGGGCTCCGTGGCTGGTTCCGGGTTCCCGACAAGTGCCAATCAAAAGTGAGTTCCTGTTCCTAAATCATTTGAATGACACCACTGCCTGAAGCCCACTGCATGGCCTACCTCACAGGACTGGTGTGGAGGCAAAATGAACCTTTGGCCCTGTGGGGAGGGCAGGACCTGCAAAGAAACCATCCACGAGGCCTGCTTTCAAGATAAACCTGTCTAGCTCTGCGCCAGGACAGTGCTGTGGTTTTCGTGGCTGAGGGTAAACCAGTACGGCAAGAGTTTTGATCCTGCTCGGCTTGCTTAGCCCATGGCTACTAAGTGGCGATTTGTGAAAGGCGTCAAGGCTCGTCTGTTTTGATTCCGCAGCCCATCATTGTGATTTTGCTCAGTCTGGCAGGTGACCAGGCGTTTGAGAACTGCGTTTCCTGCTCTTTCATGGGCCCACCCCCAGCTCACCTGGGGCTTCCCCTGCAAGCCCTTCAGTCTACACAGCCCGTCACTCTCAGGCTGCACTCGTTTTTCAACTCTAGCGCCAGAGAGCTGTTCCTTTTCACATTCCGCCATGCTCAGGTCACTTATATTTTTCACACGCCGGTGTGCTCACCACACACACACTATCTGAATTGCGAGCTCAGAGCTAGAAAGGTGGCTGCCTCCAGGAGCGCCTTTCTACGGGCAGCAACATGGCGGCCTCCACGCAGTTCCATGACTCCTGAAGACTGGACATCATTTTGTCTTTTTTTAAAACTAGCTGCACCACAGGCCTGCTGGAGGCCTGCTACAGATGCCGCTTCCTCCTGTTTCCAATTGAAAAATGAGCACAGCCTCACTCTCCTTTGCCCCAGCCCTGGGTGGCCCTTTGACTCTGATCAACCAACCCCTGGCAAGGCAGGACAGGCCCCTCCAGTGCGTCCTCCCCCCTCCCTCCCCCCAGGTGCAAAATAAAGGGCTGCCCCTGCAGGAAGTGAGAGAGCCAAGCCCCTTTTGCAACAGCTGTTTTGCCCAGTGATGTCATGCAGGGGGAACGCGGGCGAACTCAGCTCCACTTGTTAAAATTAGGGCTGACTCTGCCCACTTCACTCTCCCTCCTCCCCCCTCCCGATTCCTCTGCAAATAGCTTTTCTTCTTGGTTGGCCGGCACTCAGAGGGTTAAAGGGAGCGACTCCGGATTCCTAGGGGGCAGTGATGTCATTCAGGGGGACTGGACCAGAACGGGCATTCCGGATCCTAACGGGCTCCGTGGCTGCTTCCGGGTTCCCAACAAGTGCCAATCAAAAGTGAGTTCCTGTTCCTAAATCATTTGAATGACACCACTGGTTTCGCCCCTTGGCTCCGGGACTCCTCCAGAGGCTCCGCTGCCCCTCAAAGGCCCAGCCAGCAGCTCCCACCTTTCTGCGGCCCCAGGTTGCAGAGGTACTCGCAGTGGTAGCTCCACTGGTCGAAGGTCTCCAGGATGTGCTGGGGGTCCCCGGGGATGGCGTGAGTCAGGAGGTACTGGAAGGCCCGCTCCTCCTTGGGGAGGCCAGTCAGGTAGTCCCGCAGCCGCCGAACCAGCACCGCCCGGTAGAAGAGCAGGAAGTAGTGCCGGTAGCGGATGAGCAGGGAAACCACGAAGGGGATGAAAGCCAGCGCGATGGCTGGGGAGACCATGGCTGGGCGGCCCGGAGCTGCTGCTGCTGCTCTCAGACCTGCGGGGGAAACCGAGAGGCAGTGCGGGGAGGCTCCCAGGCAACCCACTCCCAGGACAACCGCACACAGACACCGAACCTGTCCCATTAATTGTGCATCCGACAAGGGGCGGAAGAGCCTCTGCCCCCGCAGCCAGCAGCCTCCACAGGTGCCACAAGACGCTTCCTGGGCTGAGGGGTATCTTGGGATTTGGTGGATTTCCTGCTAGTGGCTGGTTCTTGTTCCTTTTGCAGAAGGGCAGCATACGGCCTTGTAAATCAAAGGGCCCCCAGACAGATACACACAAGGCCAGGGGCATAACCATTGGGGGGTGGGGGGGGTGGCGGCGGCAGGCCCCTTCCTGAATGCTGAACCTCCCTCAAAAGTCAGGTTCCGGTCCCTGCTGTTTTGGAAGAACTGAGGCAAAGTGCAGGCAACGCGGTCTTCCACCCTTTGCTCTGCAATGCACAAGCCAACTCCAGCCCTCCGGTGCTTGGCCACCGAGAGCAAAGGCATTGGCAGGGGGCCTCTTTAGCGGAGGGATCCGCACACCTGGGTGGGAGGGTGGGGGGAGTCGGTCTCTGAACAGAACAGAATTGTTTTCCAGGTTACTAACTGTCACCATTCTTCACAGGGAGGGTCTGCGGCAGGGGTTGGCCTTCCTATCACCTGCCCCTGTTGAAGTCCCGAGAGGTGCTCCTTGGAGGTGCTCCCTGGTCCTTCCCCTGGAAGCCGCCTTCAGCAGCAGCAGAGTCGGACCGTCGGTCCCCTGAGCCCAGAGTGCTCCAGGCAGGGCTTGGCCCCCTTTCCCTGTGGCCCCTCCCAGGGTCCCTCTCGCTGCACATCTCCAAGCAACCGGTGGCGGGGGAGGGGGTTGTGTGCTGATAACAAGGATCGATAAGGGATTGTCTCATGCTCGAATGAGGGCGTGGGGAGCCTGGGGGGTGGGGGGCTCCTTGCCTTCTCTCTGCCTCACCTGAGCAAAGCAGAGCAACGGGTAGGGCAGGCTGGCACCTGGAGGCTCTTGCTGTCCTGTCAGGATGCTGAAGGTAGAGAAAGCAGCGCTTACCTGCCAGGGGCTGCGGCGGCTGTTTGTTCCCTACCTGGAGGCGGAGGTGCAGAGACCCTTGAAGCGCACCTGGGAGCGGAGGCTGACCTGCCCCCACCCCTCCTGCCTGCTCAGATAAATGATTCATGATGTCACCTAAGCCGCCTCTCGGGTTACCTGCTGGCACCTGTTGTCCAGCAGCCATAACAGGGAGGGTCACCCCCACCCCCATTTGGAGAGAGGAGTCAGCCCTCCCCAGCCTGAAGCGGGTGCTGCGAGAGTCCTGCTCCTCAGCCACAAGGGCCAGTTGGGCTGCACACCTGGGCTGGTGGAAGGGGCGATGGATCTGCTCAGCTCCTCTGTAAATTTCCTTCCCGAGTGAACTGGGGGCTTGAAGGCGCACACACAGCTGGGGAGCACTTTCACCACTCTTTGAGGCAAGCCAATGAGAAACCGACAAGAGCCTTTCCAATGTGGAGTGCACCAGGGGTGCTTGGGGACTCCTGGCATGGGAGTGTCCTCTCCCCACCCCTGCCACAGACACCCACCTCCCAGTTGCCTTCCAGTGTCATGGGGCTAAGGAAAGCCTCACTGACGATGATGAATGACGCTGCAGAGATGGGGCTGGTTGTGTTGGTTGTTTTGTCACTCTTGATGGGTTGCTTTTGCATTTGTGTTCATTGGCCTCCCCAAGCCGTTTTCCAGACACAATTGGATTTTACAAGGGACACAATTGGAGTGCAAAGACTTCAATCAATCAGTCAATCAATCTTTTCTGGGCTTGAAATGTGGGGGGGGGGGCTGCTGCTAATCATGGTTTGCATTCCGCTTCTTGATATGTTTTCCCTTGTAAAATCTTCTACCTCTTGAGCAGCTTTGCCAGCTGAGCAAAGGAGAGTTTAAGGAATGGTAATGTGGTGGTGCAGCAGGTTAAACTGCTGCTGCTGGGCTTTCTGACTGGAAGGTTGGGAGTTCGAGATAGTGTGACAGAGTGAGCTCCCGTTGCTTGTCTCAGTTCCTGCCAACCTAGCAGTTCAAAAGCACCTAAATGCAAATAGATAAATAGGGACCACTTTGGTGGGAAGGGAACGGCGGTCCGTGCGCCACAGCGTAGAGTCATGCCGGCCACATGACCACGGAAGCTTGTCCTCGGACAAAATGCTGGCGCTACAGGCTTTGAAACAGAGATGAGCACCGCCCCCTACAGTCGGTCACAACTAGACCATTCGGTCGTGGGGAAACCTTTAAGGACTAAAACACGCCTGAAGCACCAGCTGTACAGCAGGCAGAGAAGCTCCCCTGGGACGGAGCCAGCAGTTTCCAGGATTCTGCCTACAAATGGGCAGTGGAGGGGCGAGGCTGGCCCTTTGTAGAGACCTAAGGAAGCGCCCCACCCAAAATACCTGGGCATGCATCCCATCTTGCTTCTCTATTCCTTTTTTCTCCCAAGGGGATTCTGCAATGACTCTCAACACGCAGGAACGTGACACTGTGCCTTTCACCGCTGGGGTGTGTGTGTAAGCAGCAGTGGGCAAAGCTGCATTGGTGGGACTTATCCCTGCTGTACAGGGCACACACACACTGTGGGTGCACCCATTTACAAGTAGGGCAGGTGTCAGTGACTGTTGGTGGGCATAATTAAACACACACATGTGGACTGTTTGGTGGCCCACAAGGACCTCCTTGCCTGCAGTCTGGTTCAGAGCCAAGGCCTGGTCTTTCACCACGGCTGGAAGCTTTGGAGCTTTCCAGTTTCTTCTTTCCTGCCCACCCACCCCTCCCATCTAATCTCCTCCTTCCTGGCTATCAGGAAGTGACCATGCTGCGATTGGTTTTGCCATGCATGTCCAGGATAGAGTGCAGAGCAAATCTGACACAAGAACCCTTGACTTTCGAAGGGCAGATTTCCCTCAGATGAGGAGGCTAGTTAGACAGAAATTGAAAGGGAAGGTAAAAAGAGTCCAATCCCTCCAGGCTGCATGGAGGCTGTTTAAAAAAACTGTAGTAGAGGCCCAGCGGAAGTGTATACCGCAAAGAAAGAAGGGCTCGACAAGGTCCAGGAGGGTGCCTGCGTGGCTGACGAACAAAGTTAGAGAAGCTGTAAAGAGCAAAGAAGCTTCTTTCCGTAAATGGAAGTCTTGCCCCAGTGAGGAGAATAAAAAACAACATAAACTCTGGCAAAAGACAAGTAAGAAGGTGATACAGGAGGCCAAGAAAGCGTTTGAGGAACGCATGGCTAGCAACATAAAGGGGAATAATAAAAGCTTCTTCAAATATGTTAGAAGCAGGAAACCTGCCAGAGAGGCGGTTGGCCCGCTGGATGGTGAGGGAGGGAAAGAGGAGATAAAAGGGGACTTGGAGATTGCAGAGAAATTGAATGAATTCTTTGCATCTGTCTTCACAGCAGAAGAACTTGGGCAGATACCACAGCCCGAACAGCCCTTCCTAATGAAGGAATTAAATCAGATACTGGTTAATAAAGAAGATGTTTTAGATCACATTGATAAACTACATTTAAATAAGTCACCAGGCCCAGATGGTATACACCCAAGAGTAATTAAGGAACTAAAGAATGAAGTTGCTGACCTCTTAACTAGAGTATGCAACTTGTCCCTTCAAACGGCCACGGTGCCAGAGGATTGGAGGATAGCCAATGTCACACCAATCTTTAAAAAAGGGAGAAGGGGGGACCCTGGAAACTACAGGCC
>JAJKFI010000017.1:378763-509893 GCA_029204185.1 Lerista edwardsae | reverse complement strand
TAGACAAATGTAAAGTGATGCACGTTGGGGCCAAAAACCAAAACTTTACCTATTACTATAGGCTAATGGGTTCTGAGCTGTCTGTGACAGCTCAGGAGAGAGATCTTGGGGTGCTGGTGGACAATTCAATGAAGGTATCTGTTGCAGTTTCACACCACACACTCCAGAACTGGTTGAAACTGGCATTCCGTCTCTTCGTCTCCAGAGCAGATAGGACACCTGCGTGTCCTTGAATCCTTGAGTTAATCAGCCTCCCAGCTTGGTAGTGCTATGTCGCTCACGGGAAGCACTGGCTAACAAACACCCCACTCTCTCATGAGCTCATGGTGTTCTAAAGGTCACCCCATTGGTTAACATGGGGCACGAGGGTCTCTAAGTACCCACCTACCAGATATAGTCTGACTGCACCCTTTGTTCTTCTGTCTGTACCATGTGTGCGCTCGAACTGTGAAGAATACGCTGAAACGCCGCTTGTACGCGGCAAGCCTTCGCCGGCTTTTGCTAACCGGCAAACTAAACTTCTCATCTTCTCACTTTCGCTACTGAAACCAATAAAATGGCTTTGATGTTCAAATGTAGCGATCGCTTCGTTCCTCCGCTCCGATCGCGCTAGGCAAGCGCTGAATGGGTCCGCGAGCCTCCAACTCTGCTATAATTACCACAAATTCACAACAGTATCGACCCAGTGTGCGTCAGCAATTAAGAAGGCCAATTCCATGCTTGGGGTCATTAAAAAAGGGGTTGAGAATAAAACAGCCAATATTATCATGCCATTGTACAAATCAATGGTAAGGCCACACCTGGAATATTGTGTCCAGTTCTGGTCGCCGCATCTTAAAAAGGACATAGTGGAGTTGGAAAAGGTGCAGAAGAGAGCGACAAAAATGATTACGGGGCTGGGGCACCTCCCTTATGAAGAAAGACTGCAGCGTTTGGGGCTCTTCAGTCTAGAAAAAAGGCGCCTGAGGGGGGACATGATTGAAACATACAAAATTATGCATGGAAGGGATAGAGTCGATAGAGGGATGTTCTTTTCCCTCTCTCAAAACACCAGAACCAGGGGGCATCCACTAAAACTGAGGGTTGGGAGAGTTAAAACAGATAAAAGGAAGTACTTTTTTACCCAGCGGGTGGTTAATCTGTGGAACTCCTTGCCACAGGAGGTGGTGATGGCATCTGGTCTTGATGCCTTCAAGAGGGGATTGGACAGATTTCTGGAGGAAAGGTCCATCGTGGGCTATAGGCAATGATGGATTGTGCAACCTCCTTACAAAGGTGGTGGGCTACTGGTACCGGGTGCAAGGGAGTGGCAACAGGATGCAAGCATCTTGTAGTCTCATGCCTTCCTGGGGCACCTGGTGGGCCGCTGTGAGATACAGGAAGCTGGACTAGATGAGCCTTTGGCCTGATCCAGCAGGGCTCTTCTTGTGTTCTTATCATACAATCCCTGGCTCTTCGAATTTCTTTTAAGACGCAAATGTCTCGTTTCCCCTCCTCCTTCTTGCCCCAGAATGCAAGGATTTCCTCTTTCACTTTTGGCTTGCCTAGAAACTCTGATGTGTGGTGTCTGGCTGTACTGTGTGTGTGTGTGTGTGTGTGTGTGCGCGTGCATCACTGCACTGTGTACATGGCATTGTCTTCTGACTCCTTTTCCTGGTGACTGTAAATTTCTCCCCAAAGTAAGGCCATATATTTTTGCCCCAATATCCTTGCCTCCCTCATCACTGCAGGCAGTCCACCGCTGCACAGGTAGTAAAGGTAGTCAATTTCCCCGGTGTATGCCTGTTACAACTGTCTGAGAGAACATCCAGCAACACACCTATTTACCGTCCGGCTAAGGGAATGCTGTGAAGGGAGGGAGGGAGGACGGACGGGGGCCAAAAAACAATCCCATACAGATATCTCATGAATTTCCAAAGATCTGAACTTGAGTCAGACCAAAGTTTAGACCGGACCAGAGCTCAGTGACTTGCTTTCAGTGCTAGAGTTCAACCTACCCATGTATGAATTGAGTACCTGCAGAGTGTCTTTTCCTCTTCACTAAGTAAACCAGGGTTGGCACCCCTCTCCCCCACCCACGAGTTTCAGCTTCCTTCTACCCTTCCCTGAAAGGGCTGAGCTCCAACACCCTTTTTGGGCCATGTGCTCTCCTGGCATAAATTAGCCATTCTTTTTGGAAATTAAACCAGCAGCCTTCAAATTTGTTTTTAATGCTTAAGCTAATCAACAACAGAAATACAAATCCACTGTGTAAAACATTCAGGTTCAGCACTTTCCACCCTCCCCCAGGAGTCTTACTGTTGAGGCAGGAACAGGCCACAGCCTTTTCAGAGAGCTGCAGCCCAGCCGAAAGAGGATGCTCAGTCCTGCAGACTGAACCCTCAGCAGGGGGTGAGTGGGGGTCTGAGGGCCATTGCGCGCTCTCTCCAGCGTGCAGGCCCCCCACACTTTTGCTTTTGGCCAAGGCTTGTGATGTTCCAAAACCCTGCCACACTTGCTGGGCCACAAGCTACAGCAGGCTACAGCAACCCACGTGTCCACGAAGGGCAGTGAAACCTCTGTCGGCCAGATCTCTGAAACACTTGAGACTACGTCTCCAGCCACATGGAAAAATTGGATTTCTGTTTTCCTCAAATTTAGGCTTAAGAACGGAGAAAATTTAAACACGATGGTCCTATAAATGGATGGTGTTCTGGAGACAGAAAGTGGCTGGAAGAAGAGGAACTTGGAAGCTGGAAGGCCAGTGAGTATTCTGTGATGTGTGCACAAGCACGTTCACAAGGGGCTTAAAGCACAAGCCGTTCAACCTGATATTCAGCATTTAGTGACCTCAGTCTGATGTGCAAAGCTCCTCTTTTGCACAAGGAGTGTGAAAAGAGGAAAGTGGTACAATTCCCTCCTCAGCCCTCTGAGGCACAGGTGAAATGGGTCCCACTTGCCTTTCCTGCAGTCCTAGGACACAGTCAGACATGCAGGAAGCCAAGCAACTAGGCCAAGCATTCAAAAGCAGCCTCTCCCCCCCCCCCGCCAGTTGTGCCATTAAGCACACATCTGAGGAGGTCCTGGATGCCTCTCCTCGGCCGTCTTACGGGAGTGTCGCCTTCCCCCGTCGGTGGCTGTGCTGCAGGCCTCTGCTTCCAAGAGCTGCCCCCTGGACGGTGCAGGGTTGGAGAGCATTTCCCTGGGAGTCTGGCGAGCGCACTCGTCCGAGCCCCGGGGAAATCACGCCGGAGGTCCCTGCTTGCCGTCTCCAGCAGATCCCCTCCCACCAGACACCGCGTGGCTCTTCCAGGGCAGCATTTCCATCCTTTCTCTGACTCGAACCATGAACGTCAATTGTGGCTGGAGGTCGGGGTGCTGGGGGGTGTTGTTGCCTCTAACACTGCAGCTTCCGCACGGCCCGGGAGAACTTCCTCAGCTCCTTCTCTCCCCGCCGCCACCTCCAGACCCAAGAGAGGACCAGGCGCCCAGCCACCCGACGCCCCATGGCAAGGACCACGGAGCCTGGCCCCCCGAGCTCTTCGCAGGAGCAGGCCCCTCCTCCTGGCAGCCACAGGACCGGCCCCTTCCGATCCTCCTCCGACCAGCCGTCCTGCCTGTAGAGCGTGCGGCTCTTGGACTCCAGGACCACCTTGAGATCTCCTCCAACGCCGGACAAGGATTTGATGCTCATTTTCAAGGCTGTTGGAGGCAGGTGTGGGAAGGGAGAGGAGACTCTCAGGGCGAGAGGAAGGTGGGCTTCCCCCACCAACAGCCTGCTGGTTCCCAGCCTCCCCCCCCCCAAGGCCTCCCAGCAGCCTTCCTGCTTTCTCAGGCGGTGCCCGGTGCGCACCCGGTGCTGGCCAACGTGGCTGCCGCATCAAACTGTGGCAACCAGAACTGGGGCACCTGTCGCCCACGCAAGAGACTCACCAAAATCCTGGGTGCAAACGTTTTCCAGGAATTCCTCCTCACCGTGCCCTCTGCCAAGGCAGGCCGCGCACACCGCATCTGGGGGGAGAGAGGAGAGCCCAGCTTGGCTGCGGGAGGGGAATCCTGGCCGGAAGTGGAGGCGGAGCTTGAGGCGAGCAGCCCCGTCCTGTTCCCGCTCCCCCCACCCCACGTGGGCGTCTCCTCTGAGCATTTGTGTCCTGGACGCCACCTGTGGGATCTCACCTGCCACTGAGCCCTTCGGAGGGCCCAGCAGCCTTAATTACAGGCTCGCCGTTCTGCAAGTGGCTGCAGGATTGTGGCCTCACGGAAGCACAGCCCCCAGGCTCTCTGGGGGGAAAGGCACAAGGCAAGACGGGACTCCACGGCAGAGACGCTCTGTGTGTGAACGCCCCTGCCTCACAAGCAAGTCCCGCACCTCCGCTCCTGTCCACACAGCCCACCGCTTCACAGCCGCAGCGAGTCCAGCCCTCCCCCCCCCGCACACTCGGGTGCCGTCCCCGCCTATCATCGCTTGGCCCACAGCGCAACCTTCCAATCACTCCCGCCTCACTTGCTCCCGAGTCAGAGCCTGCACACCTTCAAGCGCCCCCTCCTGGCCAGCAGGGCTCTGAACCCTGGAAAACGGAGGAAGCAGGACTCTGCGGCCAGACCCGCCACGGCCCTTTCCTCCTGTTCCCCCAAGGCTGCAGCACACTCCCGTGGGTGCCCTGGTCACAGCAACGCTAAGAGGGCCGGACCGCCCGCCCACGTGAGCATTGCAGTTTCCCACCCCAGACACTCACCTTCCCTCCGGGGCTCCGGTCGGTCCTCTGGGCCAGCGGGGGGGATGCAGAGCTCGCTGCCCTGCGGGAACCGGCTGCAGTTGAGCATCTCCGGCCAGGGGAAGCCGAAGGCGGCCATGACGGGGGTGCAGCCCCCCCGGACAGCCTCGCAGAGGGCCCTGCAGGGGAGGACGGGCTGCTCCAGCTCGCTGAGGCACACGGGGGCGAAGAGGGAGCAGAGGAACTTCTGGGTGTCCCGGTGGCACTGCTTGGTCAGGAGGGGCACCCAGGAGGCGGCCTGCTGCAGGGCCTCCTTCACGGAGTCGTGGCCCAGCAGGTTGGGCAGGCGCATCTCGCTGTAGCCGACGCCGCGGCAGAGGCCCATGCTGCTGGGCAGCGGCTTGCAGCTGCTGCGCCCGGAGCTCCCGTGCACCAGGCGGTGGCGGAAGGCGGGGGGGGAGGAGCCGCCGCAGCAGCTCCAGGCGGCCAGCAGGAGGGCAAAGGGCCCCAGCAGCAGCTCCATGGAGGGCCTGGAAGGAGAGAGAGAGGCTGTTCCGGAGGACGAGGAGCCCCACAGAGCCCGCCCAGCATCTGGCAGCCAGAAAACGGGGGGGGGGGACGACACACCACACATCAGGTGTGCAGAAACCTGGGAAGACAAGTCAGAGCCCACTGACGGCCTCCTGGCGATGCTCCACACCAGGCTGCAGGCCGAAGGGCGGCTGTGGAGCACCCAAAGACGCTACTGAAGGCAGCTGAGCCATGGGGCGGGGGGGTAGGTGGGAGAGGGAAGGGTCAGGTGGGAAGACTGCAGACGGGGGAGGCTGCCTCGCCCACCTCCCAGCACCTCCCAGACCTGCACTGGGCCATGGCTGGGTGATGCCCCCACTCTCCTGCCCTCCCCACCCCGCTGCTGAAGTGGACCCGCCCCCGCGTCCTTCACCCGACGCTCCTTCCGTCTGCCACGGCCTTGTCTCCAAGGGTCCAGAGGTCCAGTGCGTGCTCGCCCTCGCGGCTATGGCAGAAAATCCACTGCTTCCCCCCCCCCCGGCAACAGTGCTCAGGAGTCGACCTCAGGAACAGCGGGAGAGGGACTGGCAGGCCCGGGAGCCCCTGCCTGCTCGCTGCCCTGGACGTGCGCGGGAGGCACGCTGGGCCTTTCTACCCCTGCCGCTCCAGAGCCTGCGCTCAGAGGCCGACCCTGAATCCCTGCAGCTGCCCTTTGCACGCTGGGCCCCTCCAGCCCAGCCTCCTCTACCAGAGGGGCAGCCCCAGCAAGTGGAGATGCAGCCAGGACGGAACCTGGGCGTGTGCGTGCACTGCTACGTGCACAATAATGGGAGCTCTGCCTCTGAGCCCCTCCACCTCAGGCAGAGAGATCCAGCCAGCTTCCTGCGCCCAGTTTGGCAAAAAAAAAAACCCCCGCGGGGTGCTTTTCAGACAACAGGCGAGGAGCAGGCCCAGCCTCCTCCTTTGTCCAGCTGCCACTTCCAAGCACCCACTCCAAAGTTCTCACCCCTTTCTCTAAGACCCCCAAACCCAAGAGTTACCTGGAAGCTGCTGGCTTGGCAGGAGGTCCGGAACCCGAAGGCTGCGTCCTCTGACAAACTGTGGGTTGCAGTAGCTGGTCTGCAGACCTCAGGGCTGTGCTGGGTCTTGAAGGAAAGGCTCTCACCGAAGGGCTGTAAAAGGTGGGGGTGGGGAGGGGGAACCAGCCTGTGATTGTGCCTCATCCTCCCCAGAACAATAAAGTTAAGCCTGGAGGCTGTTGGTTTTTCTGCCCAGCCATTCTGTGGACAAAGCTGGAGCCTAAATGGCTCCGTCCTCCATCTTTTAAACAGCAAAACAGCCCCTGTCTTTCCCAGGAAAAAAGTAGATTTTAAAAAGGGCATCCCTGAAAGAGGTTGAGAGTAGTGCTCTTCCCTCAGCAAAGATGCCATAGAACGGACTACTGAGAAGCATTTTGTTTCCCCCGCACAGAAGTTGGACACGCAAAACTGCCTCATGCGTTGCTGAGATCTGTAATTCAGTTGTAGACATCTACGATGTGCTGGAGTGTTCTTGGGTGTTCATTTCGGGGGGGGGCCTGCGCACAACCTCTCATTGAACATGACTATTAGCTAGAATGTACACTGGATTTAAAAACAGTGCTCTTGTAATCCTGCGAGTGATGCAGTCCAGACTAAACGGTGCTCCTTTTGTGCAAGCATGCCCCACAGGCAACCTGGCAGTCCAGAGATCGCTAGGAGAACAAAGAAAGAGCACATTTGGGGCCTGCAAGTGTGGGGGAGGGGAACAGGGTGACCAGCTCTGACGGAACCAGTTCCTGGAGGGTTTTTCCAGCTCTTGGGCATTCCTGGAAGCCCTTGTGACATCTCCAAGAGTGCTTTCAGAGGTCATCTGGAGAGGATGCAGATTCTTGGAAATGTGGGGGGTTGGCAACCCCAGGATGGGGGCAAGGGCACACTTGACTGGGGCTGGAGATCCAGGGGCCCTGCCCAGGCTGCAACGCCGTAACTGCTCTGGAAAACGGGGAAGCCCAATCCTAGCCTGCCCCGCCACAGCCAGGCCGCATGGCCTGCCCTGTATCCAGAACAGATTAGGAGGCAGCTGGAGGACTCCTCTGGGTAAGGGGATATCCCAAGCAATGCTCCAGCCATCCTATGGCACTTGTCGTATCCGTGCCAGCTCTTTAGCTGGTACAAATCCAGGAAGTCCCACGTAGGGCTGCCTGGTCTGGGAAGGGGGTTAATTTACAGTGGAGGCCCCCGGCAATCCCACTACCCTCCTGGGCCCGATCCAGCTCTCATTCCGAGAGGCTGTTCTACACTGGGGGTTGGGGGGGAGGAAGACACTAAAATGGTGCAGAACCCCTTGCAAGCGACCTTGTATTTCAGCAAAAAGGAACCCTTTGAGCTGGAAGAATTGTTAGGCCAAGGGGGGAGCCCTTGTGGATATGGTAGGGCTATCCAGAGGCAGCCATGGTCTAGAACAGTGATGGCGAACCTGACACGCATGTCAAGGGTGACATGCCACAACATTCAGGGTGACACACCAGCGTCCACCAAATGCTGACCAAAACTGAATTTGTTTTACTCATTTTTCATTTTTGTAATTATTTGGTGTTACTTTATATACTACAAAGCATCACACATGATGGCGCTGAAGTTTTTGTTTAAATAAATATAAAGAATTGTTTGTCTTTTGGTTGGGGGGGGGAGAGAAGTGACACACCAGCAGAGTCAAGTTAATCATTTTCTAAAGTTTTGAGGCACTGAGCCCAAAAGGTTCGCCGTCACTGTTCTAGAAGCATTTTCTTGGTTAGAAGCATCACTGTCTTGGTTAGCATTTTCTAGATTACCCACCAAACAAAAGGGCATAAGAAGAGCCCTGCTGGATCAGGCCAAGTGAGCAGAAGCAGCTCTAAAGTGCTCCTTGAGTTCCTGAAGAGGTTTGGAGAGCCTCCCAGGCGTCTGGAGGTTCTGGGCAGGGCCGAGGGTTTCAAACCCACGGCCCACGGACCGTACCTGGCCCACAAAAAGGGCTCCCCCAACACTGCCCTTTCAGCAGCCCCCCTCCTGCGGAGGGTCTGGGAGAGGCGGAAGGAGGCCCCGGAAGGAAAGGAATCCCGGGGGGGAGGGGGGCAGCGCACGAGGGCTGCCCTCCCAGGCGCCACCCTTTCAGCAGCGCAGCTTCCGCCCAGGGGTCCCCCTGCAGAGCACCAGAGGAGCTGCCCAGGGACGCCTCCGCAGAAGTGGCGCTGCTGCAAGGGCGGCCGCTGGGAGCCGCTCAGGCCTCGGGAACGCGACCGCGCTCTGCACGCGCTCTCCTCCGCCCTGGGCGGCTCAGGGGCTCCTCCGCAGGAGAAGCGCCTGCTCCTGGCCCTCGGCGGCGCTGCTGCTGTGTCTGCGGGACTTGGGCCGCCTCTCCCAGGCCACGCAGACGCCCCGGCGGCCGGCAGACTCGGGCAGCCCGGCCCAGCACGCCGCGACTCGGGGGTGGGGGGTTGGTTGGAAGCGGTCTGCAAAAGGCTCGGCTGCAGCCCGGGGAGGGGCTCGGCGGGGCTGGGGGGGGCGCAGCCAAGCACTGGGGACGCCGCCGGAGGGGAGGGGAGGGGAGGGGAGGGGAGGGCTGGCAGTGCCCGCGCGGGTGGCGCCACTTGGGCCGAGGGGGGGCGCCAACGAGCATGTGCAGAGAGCGCCGCCCATCGAGTTATTATTACATGGAGTGGCCATGACGTCACATACTTGAAGCCATGGGTATAACCCCGCCCCTTTCCCCCCTTCCCGTTTACACGTTTTTTCCCCGCCTTCCATTTTCTACGGTAATATTTTTGAAATTCCGAACATTAACAGAGTTTGTTTTAGGGGGGGGGGTGAGTGTAGTTTAAAAAAATACTCTTAATAGTTTAGAAGTAAAAAAGAATTACTTTCGTATTGACAACTGCTTGTGTTATACATTGAGAGATTTTAATGTAATTTCCCTACATATTTATCCGATTTTTGCCCACCCTCCTCCTTTTTTTCTTTCCTTCCCGTTCACACTTTATTTTTGGTTGTGTAGATTTCAAAAAATAAGTCTGTCAAAGCAGTGCAATCCAAGTTTACATAGGCAGCAAGCGGCATTTCGTCCGGTATGTTCAGTAATATAATTCTGCGGAATTAAACCTTGGAATTACATATTAACTCATAATATGGTTACCACTGATGTTTGTCCACGATCACACGTTGTTATTTTGGTGAGTTTTTACTTCAGGAGTAAACAAATAACTCCTAAACATCATGCGAAAACCCATCGGAAATGCTTGGAATCAGAATTGTTTTGAGTATATTTACGTCACCGCTAACCCCGCCCACTAGCTTCAGACTCTCCCTATGCAAATAACCACCAGGGCCAGGCCCTGGCGCCGCCAGGCTACCAAAGGCCGCCGCAGGAGCGCGCCTCGTCCTCGCCCGCGCGCGCACACGCCGCTCCAACTCCTTATTGGTCGGGATCCGGCCCACGTGACCGAGGCTCGCCTCGGGCCTCTCCGGGCTCCGCGCGCGCCCTCGTCCCCTCACGTGAGCTCGCCGTCACGTGCCGAGCGCGGAGCACCACGTGGCCGGAAGAGGCGCCGGCGGGGGAGGGGCGGCGTCGGAGGGGCCGCGGACAGCCACCCCCGCTCGCGCGCGCCGGAGGGCCCGGCCGGACAGCGCCGCGCCGCAGAGATGGGCTGCTGCTACAGCGGCGAGAACGAGGCCTCCGACCAGGTGTGTGGGCGGGGCGTGGGCGGCGCGCTCCCGCGGAGGGCGGGGCTGCTGGGCGCGCGGAGGCGCCGCCGGGAGGCCGGGCAGGGCCCTCCAGTCGGGGGGGGGGGAACGGGGGCGCTCCGGCCCTTCCACTGCCAGGCGCTGGTCCGTCCGGTGCAGTCGCTCAACCCTCTCCTGTCCCCGCGTCCTTGACTGGCAGGTGCCGGCTGAGAGTGGGACCCCCCCCCCCGCCTGCGCAGCCCGGGGGCCTCCACCTCCCAGCCTGGTCGTGCCTGCGGGGAACCCGAAGTGCCAGCAGTTGCCACTTGTTTGTAGCGCAGGACCCGGCCTGGCTGAGACGAGAAGACGCACTCGGGGGTGGGGATGGGGAAGGGGCCCCTGAGTGCAGCGGCCTGCTGACCCGGCCCTGCCCTGGCTTGCAGGAAGTCCCTGGAAACGAGGCCAGCGCGCAGTGTCTGAAGTCAGGCAGCCGTAGCTGGAGGGATGCAAAAACTTGCAAGATCTCTCCTCGTCCCCTACCCTTCAGAGCTTTGCACTTGCGCTTGGGGTGGCAGCAACCCCCTTCCTACCACGATCACAGAACGTTCAGACCTTCCTGTCTTGGCATTGCAAGTTCTGTGATGCAGGTAAGAAGGGGTTTGCTGCCTTTGTTTTCCTGACCCCTCAAGCAGGTATGAAGAGGTTTAAAGAGTATGTGGTGAGGGTTACTCCAGGGGAAATGGTCAACTTGGTACTACTGTACAGGACCTTTTACTAACTGGGAAAAGGTCAGGCCTGGAAAATTTTTAGCTTGGAACTTAGCAGAAAGGAGAAGTGTATGTGCTCGCACCCATGAATGATGATCATGCACACTCTATGCAGCTTTTTACCCCTTGAGGCATTAAAATCTTACCTAGTATAGCTGGCCATGTATATTTCAAAATCTAAGTATCCAACATATGTAATTTGAGGCAGGAGGGGGATTGATGGGCTCATGTTATGAATGCATCATTGCAGACCTGGAGAAGCTCTGAGTCGAGGAGATCCCTTCCTGCCCTCTTCTGTACTTGTCTATTATTGCAGCAGCCTGTTCCCCTTTTGCTTCTGAAAATCCATGCAAGTGCCTGGAAAAGTGGAACATCCTCTCGGGTCTCACTGTTCTTAGTTGGGCGCTCTGTTGCAGTGAAGACTGAGCCTGTGGCTGGTCAGCAGTCTTCCCTGTCCCATGAGTGGAAGGTGTCCCCAAGCATCATTCTTAAAATGTTAAACTTGCTTTTCCAGCATGTGCTGGAAAATAACAGAGGGGAATAAACATTCAGTAATATAAAACAAATAAGTGGAATGAATAGTGAATGTCTTCTAACCCACTCTGGGGATTTGAAGCTTGTGTGGGGCCACTTCTTGCTTTGCCAACAGCAGTGCAAGCGCTGTGTGGAACTGGCTTCTCAGAAGGTGCGTCTTCCTTGGTTAATGCTGTTTTTTTCTCGGAGGTTGCACCTCTGCTCAGTCTTCTCAGGGCTTTGGTGATGATGAGAGGGAGTGCCCTTCCTTCCATGCTCATGCTGCTTGCAAAGTGTGGCTTCCTCCCCCCCCCCCAGCCCAAGCTGATTGGCTTGCTCATTGCCCTTCTCTCCGCTCCAGCCTGGCTTCTGCTCCTGGTGCCCTCTCTCTGTCCTCTGCAGAAGCACTTGTGAAACCTTCATTGGAACCTGCAAAGATTGCAGATGTAGGGCTGTGGATACTGCGCATGTCGTGGTTGATGAGTAAATCTTTTGAGTTTCAGAGGACTCATTGTTCGATGTAACCTGTGGTCCAGTCCTGAAGGCCTCTTACGCTGCTGGGGCAAGTGTTCTGGTGGCATAATGTGCTTTCTGGCTGCTGCAAAAGACAGTCCAGCCATGCTGGAGCCGCAGGCTGGCTGCCATGAGTGGTTGGCGCTGCATGGCAGTGGACATCAGATGCCCGCTGTCCCAGATAGGATTGCTTAGGGAGGCGGGGGGGGGGATGGAACCGAGCAGAGGTGGTTATGGGGAAGAGGGCAAATTGGACCCGGGAAGGGAGTGGGTGCCCACCAAATCCTAACCCTCTTCCTGGGCCCGATATGTCTTCATGGGTGCCTTGCAGACTTGCACAAGCAATATCACTGGTGCTCCCCAAGGAGGCCAAGGAGTTCCCCTGCACAGGATGTATTGCCTGTGCAGGGAGTTGGGTAGGATTGAGCTGCCCGTCTTGCCTTGCCAGCAGGCATCAACTGGGTGGCAAATCTTCTTTAAGTATTCTACCCTTGGGAGCCAGCCTGGTTGAGATGGTATTTCAATGCTCATCTCCCAGTCTGAGTCCTCGGGCTACGCATGTGTGATAAGAGCACTGGATCCTGGACATGGGCCTTGACATGCCTGGACGTTCTCCTCCTAGTGAAAGCAGTGGAAGCCCCACAAGAGCAGGGCAGTTCACTTGTGGATAGGACCTGCGCAGGAGTGCTTTGTGGTAGATTGTGCCCCTTTGTGTAGGGCTTTGGGGGGGGGAGTAGGGAGTGCCCTGTGCCCAGTTCTGCCTGTGAGGAGAGGACTGAGCTTGTCTCTGTCTAGTGGAGGTGGAGCAGCAGGGCCTCGGTGAGATCAGGTTTCAAGAGCGCCTCTCCCTTCTCTGGACTGGAGGCCTGCGGTAAGGAGTCCTCCTGGGTTGCTGTGATCCTCCTGCACGACTGTGTCTTGGCGAACCAGAGATGAGGGAGAGACGGGACTAACTCTGGAGAGACCTAGGAGCAGGCTGAGGGGTCAAAAGCCAAAGAGGCAGGGGGCAATTAGGCCACATTGTGCTGAATGCCCATTGACTCAACTACCCTGTGTTAACAAGGGGACGTATATGGAACTCTCCTCTCCCTTGCTTGAACACAGCTGTACCCAAATCTGGCATGGCAGATTTAAAGAGATGCTTGAGAGGGATTTGCGTGCATCCCACACTTTGTGTTGCTGATTTTGTTTCAGTCTTTACACTTGAATAGTTCCATTTCCCATAGTATTCAGCCTCATACCCACATTGCTGACAGGTTTCGATAAAAAAAGATAGCTTATAATGTACAAGTTCAAAACTGGACATCAAATTTATATAAAATCGATTATAGTTTAGTGACTACTTTTATTTTCAATTTTGAAAAAAATGGTACAGAGATTGTATCTGGGATGCGTATGCTAAGAGGGATACTTATTCTATTTGTATTAAGCTCAGAGAGAGCTATTATAAAGTTATGTATTGAGAGTAACCCCTTCTAGCACAGTCTGATAAATAAAACTGGCTTTTGGAAGTGTGTTCACCAAACTGATATTATGTGATGATTTTGCTCCAAAATAGTGATATATTGGGAAAAGATCTTGCACTGTCAACAAATGTACTGTAGGACAAAGATCCATATAATCCTTTTATTATTCTTTTGGGCTATTTGTATGACTCGTAAGACATGGGCGTTATAGAATGATGTTGAATTGGTTCACCACTTCTGAGATGTTGATAGTGCAGAAATGGCATTTGGCTAATTCACCTGTTTTCAAATATTGGTTGGATACATGATTTTTTTCACCTTTTCATACTGATTTTTTTCACCTTTTATATATATAATAAAGTCAACTTTAAAAAGATAAAGTTGTAACTTACAGACTGTGTAAGAAGAGAAGAAGAAAGGGAAAGAAATATACAAAATAGCAATGCATCAACATAAAAGTTATACAGAGAAATTTGTAGTGATCACTCTATACCTAAATGGCTTCCAAATACCTGCAAATGTGTCCACTTGGACTTATTGTCTATAAGTCATTCGTTCAAGTGTTGATAACATTAAAAGGTCCTCAGTCCACTGCCAAGAGTGCTCTTAAGCCTTCTATAAAGCAATAGGAATCTTTTAGCAACAGTTGGCTAAATCATGAAAGCTACTTGAAATGGAGAAGATATTGAGACGTAGCCATTTGAGCAAGATAAAAAAAAACGATTTTCTTTGATTGGGACTGACTTTTATGATTTTGAAGGGTAGATGTACTTCAGAATTTTGGGTAGGGGTCTTGATTTTTTTAAAAAAGAAATTAGCATAGGTTTGTGGGTTTTGTTTTGTTTTGTAAATAAGTATAGTATTGTGTGCCTCCATGCTCCAAGCCCCACAGTCATGGTAAATCAAGTTCCTTGGGAGCCCCAAGAAAGAGGCAGCATCTCCCAGGCTTAATGACTCTTATGCTGCCCTCTCCTATCCCTCTGTCTGTTTCCCTTTGATCCTCCCCTCCCACCTCCAACCTGAAGTGCAGGGCCCTACAGAAATTCCAGCGAAGCTGCAGTTGGTAATTTTGCAGTCCCAAAGCCATTATTATTTATCATCCTCCTAGCAATATAAAACTATGCAGCTCTGTTGTACATAACCAGGATCTCCTCCTTTTGCCGTCATGCACCCCCCAGTGAAGAAACTCTGGATTAGAGGAACATGGAAGCCTAGACCAGAGCAGCATCCATGCTCAGGCGAGGGTTCTGATGTCTCTGGACTACCAGGGCTGTGGACTTGGAGCGTTTTGGCTGCCTGGCCTCTGAGGCTGACCTACCTGGGAGGCTTGATGGAGTGGCTGTTGTAAGCAGCCACCTGGGGGGGTGGCAGCAGACTGGCAGGAGGTGCTCCACATAACAGCCAACGGCGGTTGACTGCTCTTCCTGACTGAACAGTCCCAGAGGGAGAAAGGATGAGGAGGAGCCCCGGGCAGTGGCTGGCAGGTGGCATTGCACGCTCCCCCTGCGCTACTGCTTCCTCTGCCCACCACCCTCCAACTGAGCTGGGTGGAAGAGGAGGTCTTCCTTGCTCTTGCTTTCCTCACTCAGCCTGTTTTGAAGAAGGTGGCGGAGAAGGAGCTGCTGGTGAGGTGGTGGGGAGGAGTGGGTGCCTGGGCGATGGTGTCTGACCAGCCGTATGAGGCAGGCAGAGTTGTGAGCCAGCATTGTATGGGCACCCTGATTTATGTGCCACAGCACATTTATGTGATGGGGAGGGGTTTTACCACCACTGCAGCAGCAGCATTCCCTCCCCCCCCCCATCGGCTAAATGCATGAACTGGGAATATGTGTCGGTCAGTCAGTCTGCGTGAGTCTGTACCTTCAGTGATGAGTCAGAGTTACGGGTGCTTTGAAGCATAGCCTGAATCGAGTACTTCTGCTGCTGCTGCTGCTGCTCTGAGCAGCTTCCCTGAGTGGGGGTGGGTGGGTTCTGCAAAACCTCCACTTAATGTTCTCTTTGCTTCCCTCCCTCCAGGGGGAGGAGTCAAAGCCCCTCCTGCCACCCGCTGCCAGCCCACCCAACAAGTCCTTAAATGGAACGGAGTCCAACTGCTACAGCCTGCCTTCAGCCCGGACAGATGAACAGGCTCTGCTGTCATCCATCCTTGCCAAGACAGCCATGTGAGTCCTTTTTAACAAATCAGCCATGGAGGAAGGGGGTGGGTTGGTAGCCCAGTCCCTTGCCTGAAAATGGGAGATCTGAACCCAGGCACCCCCCCCCCCCCGGGAGTTTGCCAGATTTCCTTCAGGAGGCTTAGCCAGGAGAGCTGGAAGGTCCTCTGTGCTTTGAATTCCGGTTGCGGAGGGAGGACAGCTGGCCCTGTCCCGGCTTTCCAGGAGTACCAGGTGGGCCCCCATGGGAAGCAGGTTGCTGGAGGAAGTCGGCAACTTCTTTGATCCAGCAGGGCTGCTCTTGGAAAGTGGGCTTCCCAGTCCTCCACAGCGATGGTGCTCTCCGCCGCTCTGTTGGTCAAGGGACTTCCCCGAGAGTGACACTGGGTCTTGCTCTGAGGAAGGAAGTACCCCTGCGAATCAGGCGAAGAGGGGTCCACTTATTTAGCAGGGAAAGCCCCAGCATGGCCTCTTTCCCAGTGGCTGGCGCTGGTGCCTGTTTTGCATTATGTTTTTAGCTTGTGCGGCCTTTGGGGGCTGGGAACGTTGATTTGTAAACTACTTTTTGTTGAAAAAGTGTGTAACTGTTCTTAGTAAACGTGGAGTGTTATGCTAGTGAAAGGTACAATTCTGAAGCTGAGGGGAAAGAGAACTGTGCAGGCTCCCAAAGACACCCACGTGCCCCCATTGCAGTTTTGCAGCTGCGATATCAAACCTGTTTGGTGCAAGGCTTTTTGCTCCCCCGAGCAATGTGTGGTCCTAGTTGAGAGAGATGGCACTGGCCCCCTTGCAGTGTTGCTGAGGGCGGTGGGGCATATCAAAAGTGTTGCCACTCTAGTCCGTTCCCTGTGTGGGTTACCTTTTCTGTATTTCTTGTAACTGCAGGGGGCCCTCTTGTGGGGTGCATGTGAAGTGCTGCCCAGAGAGAGAGCTCCGCATGGTGGTTTTGGGACTTGTGCTCTGACCATCACAGCCTTGTTTGTCGGTGGTGCCTGCCTGGCTCTTGTGGCTGCTGTGCCGGAGAGCAGGTGGCGAGTTTCCCTTCCTAACCACCGGCTTCTCGCCTTCTTTCAGCAACATCATCGATGTTTCAGCGGCAGATTCCCAGGGCATGGAACAGCATGAATACATGGACAGAGCCAGGCAATACAGGTATGCCGGCCCGAAGGTGGGGGGACTCAGTGGGAATGTTGCATGTGTGACTCTCGTGACATGGCCAAACTCCTGTTCCGATCTCATTCTAGGTCACTTCTGCAGCATTGTTGTTAAGCCCCCAGATTTGCCCACCTGCAAACATGTTTGCTCCCTGTCAGAGAGGTGGGGGGCACTTACTGTTGCATTTGGCAGTAGCAGTGGGATGCTTTCCTTCCTTTTCAGTGTGCGTTTTGTCATGCAGCAAGCAGCTCCTGTAGCAGCGCTGAAAGCACCGATAGCCTTGAAAGCACCGAAAGCAGGTGTTCCTTTCGGCTTAAAACATATTTGCTGCTTGAAGTGCTGCTGATAGCGTTCCTGGCAGCTGGTTCCTGCTGGCCACTAGAACGTGCTAGATTAGAAAGTGGGCCTGGGGGGGGTCACTTCTGAAGAGAAAGCCCTGGTGACCAGTAGGAGCCAGCGCTGCTAGAGCTGTTGCCGCAGCAGTGTGGCAAACTGTGTTTTAAAACAGAGGAGAAAGGTAAGGGCCATGAGCCACCCAGGTGTAAATAAAAGGGTTCCCGTGGCAACCGAGCACCTGGCTGAAGACGTGGCTGCTGCTGTTTCCTGTCTTGCCTTCATTTCTGAGAGCTTTTAGTTCCACTTGCTTAGCTTTCAAGCTTGCATATGTATGTGCTGCTGTTTTGTTTAGGTTTCAGTGCATTATGTTTAATATTCCCATTCAGGGAGGTAAAGCAGAGTAGAAATTTAGCAAATAAAAAAAAATATTTGTAAGCTTCAAAGCAGCTAAACTGCACTAAACTGAAAAAACAGGATATACATTTGGGAAGTAAAATATTTTTACCTCTTCCAGGCTTATTATGAAACCCCCTTTGGGCGGAGTTAAGGCTCCCACACAAAACTGAGATGCTGAGACTGGTGCTGAGGAATTAAATGGAAAATCCTTTCAGCCCTGGAATTTGGGGTTTAATAACTTGGGTGTAGTGAATAGACTGAGCTGCAAATCCCACTTTAGCGATGAACTCACCAGGTGGGCCCTCGGCAGGTCATTCCCTCTTGGTCCCTTGGCTGCAATACAAGTACCATGTTTGCCTGCCTTACAGGGCTGTTGTAAGGATTATAGCGAGGTGTTTTGCGCACTTGGCACGTGCCAGACACGGCTGAGGATCGTGACTGATAAACGCCTTTTGGGAGCCCCTCCCCTCACGGTGAAGGGGTGCTGCTGAGCCCTCGCGGCCCTTGCTCAGCAGCTCCCCTGCTCCCCCCTGCTCACCCCTGTGCCTCCACTCTCCCTTCTCAGCACCAGGCTGGCCATGCTGAGCAACAACCTGATGCACTGGAAGAAGCTCCCGCCGCTCCCATCGCTGACCAGCCAGCCGCATCAAGTGCTCGCCAGTGACCCTGTGCCCTTTGCAGACTTGCAGCAGGTGGGTGTGGATGGAGGCAGAGGTTGCCTCGGCCCTTCTCTGTTCCCCATCTTGGTATTCCCCCAACCTGGTCTGAAGCAGCTCCTTTAGCCGTGGCAGTTGGCCGCATGGCACAGTCATTGCTTCGTAGACCAGGATTGAGTGGGCTCTGCTCCTGCGCCAGGGTAGCGCAACTGGCCGGTCATACGGGTGATGCCTTTAAAAAGGTGTCAGCGATCGTTTGCCTTGATAGCTAAAGAGAGCTTTCGCAGGCAGAGGCAGTTGCTAGGGAGCAGCAGCAGGAGAGGGCTGTGCCTTCAAGCCCGTGAGGTTCCTTGAGCCATTGTGTTGTCCACAATGGGAAACAGGATATTGGACCTGCCGTCTAATCCAACGCAGTGCTCTTTAGCCTTGAAGTGGTACCATCTGTCTTGTGGGTCAGCTGTTCGGTAGCTGTTGGCTGGGGCCTCCCCTTCTTATGAAACAGGTGTGCCCCAGTATCCACTGATTTGATGTCCACGGTTTCAGTTATTTACGGATACCATGGATACTGGGACGCCTATTAAAAAGGGGGACATTAAACACATCTTTCTTTAACCTATTTGAAGCAAAACCACTGACGTTCCTGTATCTTTAAAAAAGCGCCCCCAGTATCTGCAGTTTCAGGTATCCCTGGTGGGGTCCGGAATGTGCCTCTGCACACAGAAGGAAGCCTGATGGATGGGTGCAAATTAGGCTGTGGGGAGTGGAAAGCAGGGGGTGGTGCTGAGGCTTAGTGGACCCAGCAAAGTCGTCATTCAAGGAACTGCTGCTTCCTCCCACTCAAAATGCCACAGACCTGGTGCTGGCACTTGCAGGAGTGTTGGGAGCCCTTCTGTGGCATTCTGTGTCCCCCCCCCAATTGTGGCATTCTTTGGAGGGAGGACTGAATAAACTTGAATGTGGGGCTCCTTTCCGTCTGCCTCGAGCTCTTCTCCTGGTTGCAGCAAACAGGCTGAGCCGGCTGCCCTGCCCTGCGTTGCCTTTGCCGGGCACGTGAGGCGCCTGTGGCCCATTGGGGCTTCCCTAGCCGTGGTGCAGCCCTCCTTGTGCAAAGCGGGTCCCGCGTAGGCTTCCTCCTGGTGCCTCATTCTCTCTCCCCCCCCCGCAGGTCTCCCGGATAGCTGCGTATGCCTACAGTGCCCTCTCCCAAATCCGAGTGGACGCAAAAGAAGACCTGGTGGTACAGTTTGGGATTCCGTGATGCCAGTTCTCGTGCGGCTGCCTCCCCCCTCCCTTCTTTTTCCTATCTTCAATTGGCTTGTCACTGCAGTGGAACTGGTACAGCTACAGTACACCGAGTTTCCTTCTACTGCTTTCCAGAGGCAGGAACTTGTGGACAGCAACCAGCTGTTGCTGCTGATGCTGCCATGGCTGCTCCGAGGTGCATGCTTTCCCCCTCACACCTGCGGGGCGCATCTTTGGGCATGCAGGGTTGGAGGAAGAGTGCCCTAGAAGACGGCTTGCTTAGCTCAGCTCAGCAGAAGTGTGAATCTCTCACCATCGTGACCACCAGGGAAAGCTTGAGACACAAGGAAGGCCCAGGAGAAGGGGGTGGGTGGGAAGAGAGAGAGAGCAGCCTCTTGGTGATGGGGAGGCAGGGGGTTCACAGTGTCTACCTTCGGCCTGATAAGATGCTACTGAAATGCTCACTAATTTTTTGGGGTGTGTGTGTTTGAGTGGGAAGGAACACCTTGCAACAGAGGATGATGTGTTCCTTCCCACTGTGCTTGGCGAATGGTTTAACTGCTGCTTCCATTAGGATTGGGGGGAGGTGGAGCCTTTCTGAAGAGCAGCACAACACTTTGTGCCCCTGGCACTCCTCCCTGGTGTGTCGCCCTTACGTGGCTGAACTGTCATTTTGTGTTGATTTATTTTGTTCTTGCTAAAGCAGATAAAATACAGATGCATTCATCCAAGCAAGAGACTCTTCTGTGTGTAGAGCATATCCTAAGTGGGGTGTGCTGGCAGGCTGCTCCTCAAGACTGCTTGGCAGGCTGCGGTTTGCACCAGATTTCTGTCTCTCCCCCTCCCCAGTGTCTGCAGTGGCTAATGCATCTCGCCTGTGCAGCAAGTCAGGGAAAAGATGTGGATAAGTGAAGTCTGAATTCTGGAGGGGGGGCGGACTCTAGGCCATGTTTACCTGTCCAGGACGCCTTTGGCATGTGTTCCTTCCCATTCTGGCTTGAAGCACATGAGGGGGAGGAGCATCCCACCCAGTGGGTGACCCACAAAGCTGGATTTTGGTCGGCTGAGTGGGAGAGTAGCTGCACAGTCTACTCGAACGTTGTTATGCGTAGACATCTGTATACAGTAGCTGTGCTGCAGCTTCACGTGGGCTCTTCTGCTGTAGGAGACCATGGCAGGGAGGCTATTTTCTTAAACAAGGGTGGCCAACCTGTGGCATGCATGCCCCTCGTGGGAGACTTTCAAAGTGGCACTCACAAAATTGCCTGTCATGGCTGCGCTGGTTGACACAGGGCTCCATGGATGCAAGTGCACAGTGCTCCTCCCGGCTAGAAAGGGAGCAACGTGGGCCAGATCAGGGCAAAGATGGGACTGGCCCATTTAAGATTTAAGTGCGTAAAAAGTGGCACCCGGCTGCCTTAAATCCGCAGTTGCTGCACTGGATAGCTGTCTGCCACAGTGGCATTAGTGTGTGTCACATGGTATACGTTGGGGATAGGAGTGCGGAAGAGAACACTGCACAGTGGTGGTTTTTTCCTTCCGACCCCTGAGAGAACAGGTCAGTCTATACTCGCTAAATACTTTTGTGCACATCTGGATAAGAGGGTGAGACCCATCCCTCGCTTGGCACGAACTTGCTATTTGTGTGGTGTGTCCAGAATACGTACAAACGGGCCGTTGTGCAAGAATGCTGAGGCTGGCTGGCACTTTACTTGACACGGGAAGTGCCCAGAGCAGCCCTCCGTTTCCCACCCGAGAGTGCTTGACTCAGTGGCTCAGCTGCGTCTATTCCTAAGGGAGCAAGCAGGCTGCGACGGCCCCGTCCCCACGCGGAGGCCGAGCGGAGCTGCGGCTGGATCAGTAATCGTTCAGCCTCCTCCTGACCACTTTGGGCTTGATGTTCATGCGCCTCCACACGCTGGCGGTCGAGCGGTCCAGCTTGGTCACGCCACTGAAATCGAAGGACTTCAGGTGGGGCAGAGTCGACAGAACATAGCTCCTGGGACAAGACACAGAGCCGTGGTCATCTCCATTCACGTTCAAGTGGTGGTGTGCTACTCGACCCCCACCCCCCGGGCTAAAGGCAAGACCCAATTCCTAGCCATGATCATGTAAGAGTTACACCAAGCAACCCAGGGCAGCCTTGTGAGGAGCTAGCCGGGTCCTAGCCTGCTGCTGAGATGAACAGCTTCTGCAACCATGGCTTGATCAGCCTTCTGTGCTACCAAGAAGTAGAAAGAGGGCCAGCAGGAACATATCAATTGCACCATAAACTGGTGTGGGTGGGCTTGGCCTGCCTTTACGGAAGCGGCTGGCACTTAGGGTAGAATGTGGGGCAACCACTGTGTTTTGGAGACTGCTGGACAAAGAAGGTCCAAAGCCTAACCTCCCAGATTGTAAACAGGCGATTACCTTGCCTGACAATTTTTCAGAGCCAGCTCTACCTGCAGCTCAGTTTCTCAATGGGAAGTGAGTTCCTCCTTTCAAGGAATCTCATTCCTGCTCTTAAGAGCTCCCCATTTCCCTAGCCAGAATTGAGGCAAGAAGTGCAGAGGATTTACTTAGACAGGTTTGATTCACTGTTGGAGCAGAATCGAAAGTCCTATGGGTCAGTGTGGACGGGAGGACAATGGGGGTGCATCTTTGAACTGAAAAAGACAGGAAGGCTCTCACCTGTCTAGGTGAAGTTCAATTTTTAGGACTGAGTTCCTAAATTTTTCAATTTCATTCGTCAATCTTGCGTATCTGCCATATTTTACTGAATAGTTTACATCGTATTGCGACAACTGGCATAACCCCCCCCCCCCGCCCGCAGACACATTCTGCAGCAGCTTTGAACAGGCAGGCAGCTGGAGAAGGGCAGTGGGGGCACCCTTGGTCATGCGCTGCTCACCTCATGGCAGAGCTGCTCTAACCAGGGCCACCCGAGGAACCTGAACGGAACAAGTTCTCTCTCGTACGTGGTACAACACCTGCTTTGCATGCAGATGGTTCTGGAGTCAGGCTCTGGCAGCAGCCCCAGGAAGGGCTGGGAAAACCAGTCAGTGTAAACAGCACTGAGCCAGAAGGTCCAAAGGTCTGATTCGGGGGAAGGCAGCTTCCTGCGCTCACCGTAATCAGTTCATCAGAGTCGCACGGTTCAAGTGATAGCTGTTGCCCGTTTTTATATAGCTGAAACAGCTCTAGCTGGGTGCGCCCAGAATGGTAGTGTCTACGTAGCAGCCTTGGGCTAGCCCAGCCTCCTCTCTCCTCCCCCCCCCACTTGAGTTGGTGATTACCTGTAGCCCTTCTCCTCTTCAATTGGGTTGCCATGCAGTGTGAGGCTGCGCAGGTGCGGAAGGACAGCCAGTTTGTCAACTTCAGACAACAGCTGGATGCTGTTCCCGTGGAGGTTGAGGTTGCGGAGGTTGTAGTAGGTGGTCAGTACCTGGGGAGGGGGCAGCAAACGTGGGCTTAGAAAGTCACAGCCAACCACCCGCTCTCTCGCCCCTGCCCCTCGATCGACTGACGTACAGCAACTGCCTACACTACCGGGTCAATGGTGGACAAGTCGTTGAAGGAGAGGTCGATCCAGGAGATGTCCTCGGGGTACTCCAGGAGCTTAGCCAGGGTGTCCGAGAAGTCCGTCAGCTCGCTGAGCGTGTTGTTGTTGAGCCAGACTGCCTGCGTCAGCAGCCGGCCCTCCTGCGACTGCTTGATGGGCTTCAAGCCAGGGCGGGGCTCCTCTGTCAGCAAGTCTGGGGGGGGGAGAGCCCCGGAGGAGCGTTCAGCCTGGGAGGGAGCAGGAGCCCAAGTGCAGGCAGGAGAGAGGGGGGAGGCAAAACCCACATCTGCCTTCTGGCACGCACGGAGCATAAATGTCTACACCTTGCTGACTACTGTAAGGCCTCGGGATGGGGGGGGGGAAGCGGGTGAGCCAACAATGCCATGCACAAGCTCAGCCCCCCAACCCTGCTTAGACCAGCCTTGTGAAACAGGAGGGACCCTGAGCAGGCTTGGTGCGGGCCTGTCTGTTCTGTTGCGGCAGAGGAAACGGAAAGGCTGGTACGTACTTCATTGACTGAGGTACAGATTTATGCAAGACAGACCTTATTTCCTCAAAAGTTGGCTTCTGAGAAGTTGTGGGTGTTATGGCACTTTAATTCCCATCTCCGGTTTTCACTGACTTCAGTGGCAACCCTGCTCTTGAGAAAGACCTTGATCGATCGATGCCCCGGAGTGGGGTGGCCCAGGGGTCGCCATGATGCGCACCCGGGTCCCTTGCAGGAGGTGTGGGCAGGTTCTGATGGAGGGGCTGCCTATCCGGGCGTGAGGCGAGATGCGCAAAGCAAATGCAGCCAGGGAGGTGTCCAATGCATGAAGCCAGCCCCAGCCCCAGCCCCTCCGGCTCTGCAGCCTCGGCTGTGGGGCCCTGGGCGCGAGCTGCCGGCTATGCTGGGGCCGGAGGCAGAGCCAATGGGGGGACCCAGCCGTACCTTGCATGAAGCTGATGCCCCGGAAGGAGAAGTCCATGGGAGGAGCCTGCAGCGAGGCCTTGCTGTAATGCCACTGCGCACACATCTTCACGGCCGTGCTGGCAAGACACAGTCACAAACACAGAAGAGTTACAAGAGACCACACACTGCCCACAGGCTCCCCTGGTGAGGAAGGAGCCCCAGGGTCATCGTGGGGGAACCAGGAACTCCCCACTTTGACTAGAGCCTGGCTCCGGATGAGAACTGGGCGAGCAGCTGTCGTGCTGGGCTGCAATCTGAGGGCCTGGCTGCAAAGCCCAGCGGGGACGAGGTTGCTGGAGGAAGTCGGCTCTGCCTCTGCAGCTAGCGTTTGGCTCTGGCAGTCCGTGGGGCTCTGGGGGCAACTCCCTCGTCTCCATTTCTGGAGATTCTCCTCCTCTCTTGGTGGGTCACGGGGGCAGCTGCTAGGGACTTGGTTTGCGTTCTATAGGAGTCGCAAAAAGTTTTCAAATAAAAACGTGACATTTAAACAAAACCTGCAGAACAGGAAAAAATAATCACATAGACCCACCTGGCGGTCTGGGAACAAACAAGACGGAAGGGTTGGCAGAGTCTTGGCCCGGGAGACAAAGGGTAACCCTGCAGGGCCCCTCCTGCTTCCATCTTGTAGCACTAGCCAGAGGCAGGGGAAGCCCCACCCGCAGGCCTGCCAGGCCCATCTCCCCTGGCCCGGGGCAGCCTGGCACCCCTCAGAGAACCCCAGGGGCAAGGCTGCAGCTTCACCAGCAGCCACACCACTCGGCTTCTGTCCAGCGGGGGGCAGCACTGCCCCTCCTCTTCTGCATGCCTGAGGCTGGAGCGGTCCTGCCTTCAGGCTGGCATGCTTGGCATAGCCATTTGGATGCAGGGAGACTTCTGCCCTCACGAGCAGGACTGGGCAAGGCTGCTGGGAGGAGCCAGGAGCGGGGCCTTTAGAAGCCCTCAAAATAGAAACACAGTGGAGGTGGCAAAATCAAGGCTTCCTGATCCTTGGCAGGCCGTGAGCCTTGTGGCAACTCCTGTCGCAGGTGAGGCAGAGGCTCTAAGGGGGAGGGGGCACCAAGGGAGAGGCCGTGACCCAAGGCACGGGGGGGGGGGCTGGGCAGTCTGAGAAGCCACGGCAAAGAGGACCAGAGGAAAAAGGACTGAAGGGGGGGGAAGAGGGCAGGCATAAGGCAGAGCCAGAGGGGGGAGAGGAAGAGAGCTGCTAGGCCATGGGGGTGCAGCAGGGTACAGATGGGCTGTAGGGCAAGGGCACTGCCCCACTCCTGGGCAGAAGGAGGAGGCAGAAGTGGAGGACTCCAGCCAAGCCCAGGGGAGGTACAGCCAGACACAAATGACCCCCCCCCCAGCTAAGCAAGTGCTTGAGGGGGTGTCAGAGTTCAGTGTGAAGGCCCTCAGAGCAGAAGCCAAGGGGCAGAGGTGACGGGGACAAGGGAATCCTGGCCACTTTCAGGAGAGAGGAGGCCAGGCCGACCCGGGCACAGAACAGCACTTCTTGTCTTGCGTCCCCACCGGGAAACGGGGTGGGACTGGCAAGAAGTAGAGGTGTCAGTGACCACTAGGACTACCCCTTGGGATGCAGGACCTGCTCCCAGTTCTGACCAAGGGCCCACACAGTCAGAGGGCAAGACCACCCCCACAGGCTTTGAACTGAGGGTGGCTAATCTCAGAGCCTCTCAGCCCCAACTTTAAACTGGCTACATATTCACTCCTTGCCTGCTCAGTCGTTTGCAGGTTACTCCACGACTTGGTTATTTTCACACCTGAAAGCTTGCAGGCACTGCTGCCGCTCAATTCTGAACCGGAACCACCAAGTTCTGTGCACGGCTGGGAGAAGCGCTGCTTTTCCCCCAGATCGTCCAGGTCCCCTTAATTTGGGCTGGGGGATGTGGGTAGGCCTGCCTTTCCCTTTCCCTTATTGTGAATCAGGAAAGTGGGAAGCAGGAAGGGGTGCAATGAGCACTAGCCACTAGATGCTGCTTCCTCAGTCTGCCTGCAGCCTTCTCCAGCTCCTTCCTCGACAGTGCAACAGTGCCAAACTGCCTTCTATTCCGAGCATGCCAGGAAGGCAGAAGGAAGGGCCAGGGGTCAGAAACGGAATCATAACATCAACGGAGGACGGCCATTTTATCCTTGCATCAGCGTACCAACCAGTGTGCCAAGCCTGTATAGTAAAGCCGTGACAAAAATACTAGATGTGTGGGAGAGGAGGAGCAGCCCCTGCCTTGTCCCTCCATGCACAGATCACTACTTTGCCCAATGGGCCTAGGTGCAGACTGCTTTCACACTTTTACAAATGCAGGTGTATTCCCTACAAGGGGATGAAGCACAGTGACCCCTGAAGATGCTTTCCATAGTTGAAAGTGAATCATTGGGACTGAATCCTACAATGTGTTTTAATCCATGGCTTGAAGACTTGAGCAACATTTCTAATTATGGTACGTTTTAGACATAACCATGAAAGTGCAGTGGTTCTCAAACTTTTTAGCACCAGGACCCACTTTTTAGAATGACAATCTGTCCAGGACCCACTGGAAGTGCCGTCATCGTGATGCCAGAGCCTGCTGCTTTTCTGAGAATGCTGCAATAAGTTGGGTAATTTCTCAACCATTTTCCAACAGCGAAGTGAATCAGGAAGGGAAAAAGCCTATTTACAACCTTGACACAAGCAAAACAACCACACAGGCCCCCCCCTTTCCAGCATCCCATTTTCCCATGTTTTCCCAACCCACAGTTTGGGAACCAATGCATTAGTGTGTCAGCGTCAAGACTGATTCATGAATTAAGCAGCACCTGTATGCTGTAACAACATGCACTATGCCCTTGCCCAATTGGGGACTTTGCCTTCTAGGATGACATAACTTCTCTGTCCCACTGGGAATTAGGTGAGTTGACATCAGGAATGCTGCTCGATCTGTTACATAACATAAGAACATAAGAAGAGCCCTGCTGGATCAGACCAAAGGCCCATCTAGTCCAGCTTCCTGTATCTCACAGCGGCCCCACCAGGTGCCCCAGGGAGGCATGAGACAACAAGAAGCTTGACAACAAGATGTTCAATTCTCTGGTAAGTAAAGCCCTCCCTTCTGAAACCTTGGGAGATGGGGGAGTGCAGGCAAGCCAGTGGAGAAAGATTGTCAGTATTTATTTACAAAATTCTGTGCAGGAGGAAAAAGTGTACATCTGTGATGTACTGCAAAGCTGGAGGATTCCAAGGGCGGCACTGGTGAGAGTGCTCTGTTGGCCCACACGCTGGCAAGGCAGTTTCTGCAATCAGTCAGTGCTGCCTATTTCATAAAGCAAATATAATACACAGATAAAAAGAGCTGTTTCATTCCTTGTATTAAGATGTGTAACGTATGTCATTGTGGTCTGCAACACTCAAGAGAACTGCAATGTTCCTCACCTGAAAAGCCCACCTGCTGGATCAGTGATTTTCAACCTTTTTCATCTCACAACCCATTGACAAGGTGCTAAAATTGTCAAGGACCACCAACAGTTTTCGGATAATTGACAAGGCATACCGCACTGCCAGTGAGGGACTCCAATCCCCCAAGGGCCCTACTAAAAAATGAACCCCCCCCCCAAATTCCCTAGGCATACCTGCAGACCATTCACAGCACACCAATGTGCCATGGCACAGTGGTTGAAAATGGCTGGTCTAGATGGCCGCACTCTCTGTGCAGCCATTTTGGTCTCCGTGCCCAGATCTGCACCAAACTGCTGTACAAATCTGCAAACACCACTGCAGAGATCCAAGTACCAAGTTTGACATGGTTTTCACTGTCATTGCACTGAAGCCCAAGAACACTTCTGGAAATTCACAGCAGCCAGCTCAGTTGCATAGCTTAGTTTGTAGCCGTGTGCATCGTCGCTCTCATCCACTGGCAGGGTAGGTCATTTCCCTCCTCTGCGAGCGCTTCAGGGATACTCGCGAGTGCTCCTGCGCAGATTTTGAGGCTGGGGCTGTTGCTTCCGACCATTTCCACCGCACCCCCCCGTGCGCGTTGCACGGATTCTCAAACCGCCCCGAGAAGCAGGTGCACAGACCTGCAACACTCACCATCGCCGGCGCCCAAGTCGCTTCTTGCTTCTGCCCCACACATTGGAACGCCGGGGGTCGCCATGGCAACGGAAACAGACCGCGACGGAGGGGGCAGGAGAACGAAGAGCTCCGCCCAAGCCGGAGGTGTCCGCACAGCGTGCCGGGGAGGGGGGGTTTCCGCGAGGCCCCGGCGGCCCCGGAGACGGGAGCAGAGCACCGAGGCGGCGCCACTCCCGCCGGCCGGGTCAGGGGCGCCCGGCTCGTGCTCCTGCGGCAGGAGAAGCGCGAAAGCGGGGCAGGGGGTGCCGGGCCAGGGAGGAGTCCCGCTGCAGTGGCGTTCCGGGCTGGGGCAAAGCGCTAAGTTTTGCAGGAGCCTGAGCTCCTGGGTCAAGCGGGCCCCCTCTCGCCTGCACAGCCATTCGCGGCTCGGAGAGGGACCGCTTGGCCCAGGAGCCTGCGAAACCTCCTGCTTTGCCCCCCCGCGAACGCCGCCTCACGAGCCCCCCGCCCCCCGCGGAGGCCGAGGTCCAGCCCGGAGCCGCCTCAGGAGAGTCCGTTGCCGCGCAGCGCCCACTTCCGCCCGTGGCGTGAAGCGGAGGGAGGAAGCGCCGCTCAGTGGACCGGAAGCGGGGAGGGCTTCTCCAGGGGCCGCGCCTCCTCGCCACCGGAAGCCGAGCCCCCGCGTGCCGCTCTGGCCGTCCACTCTATTGCCGAGGCCCGGTTGCCCGCCTGGCAAGCCAATCGGGCGGGGGCGCCCTCCGAAGCGGCGGGAGGCGGAGCGCGCCAGCGAGGCGGACGGAGGCCCTCGGCCCGCGCGAGCCCTCAGGCCGGACACAGCCCTCGGCGGTCAGGTAAGCGCGCCCGGCCTCCTCGCGCTCCGTCGGCGGCGGGGCGGACTAGGCCGCAGCAGGGCCCTGGTGGTGGTGGTGCTTCCCGCCCGCCAGCCCTGGCTCCGAGGCTGCGCCGGGCCTGCGCTGTGGAGGCGCCGGGCGCGGGCGCCGCCGGCCGAGTGGGCGCCGTCTCGGGGGGGGGGGGGAGTGCGACTGTCGTGGGCCGCCTCGTGAGAAGCGCCTCTTCCCGCCGGCGGCGTCTCCTGCGCGCCCGCCGCGGCCTCCCGCTGGGCCGGCGGAGGAACCGCCAGAGTCGCCGCGAAGGCGCCGCGCGTCACAGCAGAGCGCGCTTCTTAACCCCTCCGAGGCTGAGCGGCCCAGACGCGCGTCCGGCAGGCGGAGAACGTGGCCGGCCCCGCGCGAGGCTGAGCGGGGCCGCGCCAGGCCAGGCCAGGCCAGGCCAGGCCAGGGGCTGCGATCGCGACGGGGTCCAGCGCGCCGGCCGGCCGCTGCTGTGGCGCCTGCTTTTGTCTGTGTTGATTACATTCCCCTGAAATGGGCAGGGGTCTTGCCTGAAAAAGCCAGTGCTCTTCAGCCTTTTTGGTGCCGTGACCCCAATAAGTAGATAACTGAAGCTGGATACCCACCGCCAATCCCACCCCCATCGCTGCCCACCCCCTACATAAGAACATAAGAAGAGCCCTGCTGGATCAGGCCAAAGGCCCATCTAGTCCAGCTTCCTGTATCTCACAGCGGCCCACCAGGTGCCCCAGGGAGGCAGGAGAAAACAAGATGCTTGCATCCTGTGGCCACTCCCTTGCACCCGGTACTCTGAAGTAGCCCACCACTGATGTAAGGAGGTTGCACAATCCATCATAGCCTATAGCCCACGATGGACCTTTCCTCCAGAAATCCGTCCAATCCCCTCTTCAAGGCATCAAGACCAGATGCCATCACCACCTCCTGTGGCAAGGAGTTCCACAGATTAACTACCCGGTGGGTAAAAAAGTACTTCCTTTTATCTGTTTTAACTCTCCCAACCCTCAGCTTTAGTGGATGCCCCCTGGTTCTGGTGTTTTGAGAGAGGGAAAAGAACATCCCTCTATCGACTTTATCCCTTCCATGCATAATTTTGTATGTCTCCATCATGTCCCCCCTCAGGCACCTTTTTTCTAGACTGAAGAGCCCCAAACGCTGCAGTCTTTCTTCATAAGGGAGGTGCCCCAGCCCCGTAATCATTTTTGTCGCTCTCTTCTGCACCTTTTCCAGCTCCACTGTTTACCCCCTGTTCCCACCTGCCCCATTTCCTGATATGCCTTCACAACAGCCTTGTGAGGTAGTAGCCTGAGCAAGCTGCGGGGCAAACCAGTGAGAAAAAGTTGTGCAGAATTATATGAAGGACTCAGTTTTGATAAGTCAGTACTGTTACTGGATTAGAACCATGCCCTCTCTTGCATAGACTTGAAAGTTTGCCATGACCCCCAAAATGAGGCTTTGTGACCCTATTGGGGTCCTGACCCACAGGATGAAGAACACTGTTGTAAGCAAAACTGTCTAGCCAGATGAGTAGACAGGTAAGCTTCCTGCAGCCTAGAAGGAAGACTAAGAGCAATAAGCCTCCCTTCTAGGCTGCAGACTACCTGCCCGTTCTTCTGGCAGTAAGCCTTTTGCTTATAGCATTTGTTCAAGCAAGATACCTTAGCATTTGCAGGGAATATAATAAACATAAACAAAGATAATTGGCCACAGATGGGAAGCTTGGGGGGGGGGGAACCGACCGTGGATAACCGAATCTGCAGATACCGAATCTGTAAAATGAAATTACGTTAAGTGGGGACTTCGGTACCTTTAAGTTTACAATGGATGGACTTCCCCTGCTCTCCATTAGATCAGTGGAGCAGGGAGACTGGCAGGGCATCTTCAAGGGCTTGTCCTTGCAACAGCAATTAGAAGTCTGTGGTTAGACTATATTTAATTATAATTTCATTACTAAATACAGACTTGCAAAACAGGTCATTGATGTCTTACGATTATAGCCTTTATTATCCTGCCTAGCAACTGCAGTTTTTTGTATGGCAAAAGAAAAAGACCACACTCTTGTATTAGTTTTACAAAATAATTTACTGCTGTTGGATTTTTAAAAAGAAAAGAAAACCACTACTTCTTTTTTTCTTTACTATCTCCAGAACTGTATTTTCCCTGTCCCATCAATGTATTTGTAAGCCTAATGCAAAGCACACCTGAAGCATATGCCACAATATATTGGTTAGTCTTTAAGGAGCTTTGGAACTCTTCATTACTGCTTGGTTAGTTATTCCTTGTGGCAATCTGTGCATTTGGTCATGTGGAGGTACAGGTGGTTGCTGGCATGTTTCAGCAGAAGCAAAGAATAGAGACTGATGACCTTTTCTTCTTTGGCTGGTTCTTAATGTATGTTTGCACCTCCATTTTGAAGCACTGTGGCCTATTATACAAGTGTGTCTGTCTAGGGATGGCTGCTTGCTGGACTTGTATAAAGATAAGGTTCTGCAGGAGTAGAGGTGGGTTTTGGGGCTGGTATATGCAAGCCCTTTACTTCTGTAGTTGGGTTTTTCTTTCCCTCAGGGACCTTGTGATCCAGCTTTTTACTGTGAAACTAGTCTCTTTAGTTTTAGGCTTATTCACATACATACTGTTCAATTGCTCTTCATGTCTCCATTTCCCTTTTTTGCCCTTGTTCTATTTCTGTCGTCGTCGTCGTCCCCCCATTTATTTATTGCATTTGTATCTTAATGACATGTGTGGACTTCCCAGTGGTCTTTCACTGGGAACCAGTGAATAAAAATGGCAGAGGGGTAGAAGGTGGGAGTCAGTCAGCAAATGGTTGCTTTGAAGGAAGGTAGGCTGCGTTGAAAGTTTTCAAAGCTGGCGGCAGTGCTGTTCGGACTTTGAAGGCAGAAGAGAGAGAGAAAGGCAGATGGATGTCAGTTTCTATGGGCCAAGGTGGCAGTTGCTCAGCCCAGGGCTGGAAACATTCCAGTATAGATGCCCAAGAAGCTGGCACTTCTTCCATTTTCCATAGAAAACCAAATTCTAAACACTTGGCTCGGGCTGATGCTTCAGCATTTAAAATATTTTTTCCTGCCCTGGCTCAATCTGAGCGCAGTCCTAAATTGAGCTGGATTGGCGAGGCTGGTGGACCTGCGCCAAATCCAGCCTCTCTGGGGCAAGGGCACATTTATCCCCAGGAGGTTCCAGTCTCATGGGGTTCCTCGGTTCTGTGCCTGCTACTTAGCTGGCGTAGAACCAAGGAAACTGCGCGGCCCAATGGGGCCTTGGATGCGGCCTGCATCCCAGTCCCGCCCCAGGGTGGCACGCCCACCCCACCCCCACCCAATTCAGAAGCAGAGCACAAAAGCAGATGCTCTGTAAAAGGGAGCATGTAATGCATGTGCCTTGGAAGCATGGGGATGTTCGCTTTCTCAACCAGGCAGTGCATCTCCCTACGTATAAAGAGGGAACAGTGTACTTGTTAACAGATCTAACGCACCCTTACTTAGTACTATACGTAGAATTAAAGTTTTGGAATCTTTGTGACGTATAAAGGTCTAAGGCTCCAATCCTATGCACAGTTTTCTGGGGATAAGTCCCATTGGGCTTTCTTCTGAGAAGACATGCATAGGATTGCATTGCCAAAGCCTGTTGTCAAACAGTACACATGTTCCATGAATTGGTGCTTCTGAAGGTGCCTAAATATGCCTTATTTATTGCCAGGTGAGAAAGTAAGATATCAGAGTCGAAAATGGAAACAAAATTTTAATGAAAAGTGATCTGGACTTGGAAACATTCCTCTTTTGACTTTATCCAGAAGTCAAAGAAACAAGACAAAAACCTGCAACAGTGGGTTGGGGATCCACAACAAAAGCAATAATTCCTCTTCCAAGTTCCATCATAAGGTTCCATCATAAGGAACATCATAAGGTCAAGTGGGCAAGCAAGAGTTAAGACTTGCTCTGTCATAACCTTGAACTCTTTGGTCCTGCATCATTTATTATTTATTTAAAGAATTTATATCACACCTTTCCCATGCGGAAGCAAATGCCCATGGTGGCTTACAGAGAACAAACAAAATACAATGTAACCACAATAAGTAAAAACACATTAACATAACATTGAACATTAACGGGAACACAGAGAGCGTACAAAAATGAAAACTAGACCCAATTCTCCATAACGGGTCAATTTGGGGGCGAGGGGGAAAAAATTGCAGGGCAAGTGTCAATTGGCCAGGGGAGTTAAGTGAACAACTAAGACTACCAGAAGGACAGAGGGTAAACAGCCAACAATCATCTAAAAGTCAGATGAAATAGGTATGATTTGAGCCCTCTCCGAAAGGCCATGAGGGAGTGTGTAGTTCTTAATTCTTCTGGGAGGGAATTCCATATCTGTGTAGCCGTTACAGAGAAGGCTCATCCCCGAGCTGCCATCCCTTTCACTTGGGACAGAGGGGGCACTTGAAGGAGAGCCCCTGTAGATTATCTAAGAGGGCAAACTGGTATGTATGGGAGAAGGCGGTCCTTAAGGTAGGCTGGGCCTAAGTCATGAAGGGCCTTGAAGGTCAGTACTATCATCTAAAGTTGAGATCTGATGTGAATGGACAGCCACTGCAGCTGCTGAAGGAGTGGTCCTACTGAGTCTAGCCCCTGTAACCACCCGGGCTGCTGCATTTTGTACTAACTGTAGTTTCCAAACTGATCTCGAGGGAAACCCTATATACAGCAAGTTACAGTAGTCCAGCCTTGACATCACTAATGCCTAGACCACCGTAGCCAGGTTAGAACGGCTCAAGTATGGTCATAGTTGGTGCACCAATCGAAGCTGGGCAAAGGCACTCCCAGCCACAGCCGCTACCTGGTTCTCCAGAGACAGCTGAGAGTCCAGGAGCACTCCCAGATTGTGCACCTGTTCTTGCAGGGGAAGTGTTACTCCATTCAGAGTGGGTGAAAGACGGTGTCTGCATGGAGGATTTCCTGACCAGGAGGACTTCTGTCTTTTCTGGATTCAGTCTTAACCTATTGGCTTTCATCCATACCCCAACTGCCCCTAGGCAGCAGCATCACAAGGATCCTAGAAAAGTGACCAGCACTGGCCATGTGAAACCCACATCATGTCAACATGAACATGATCTTTAAGATCTCTAGTTTCTTTAATCAGAATTAGTTTCTGAAAGGTAAATAAATTCTGGTTCTGAACGGTACATTTTTATTTCCTTAAGAAACCTGAATAGAAGTTTTGTACAGATTAAAACCAGCTTTTCTGTTACTTACATGTTGACTTATTTATTGGTGTCTGTATATTGCCAAATGTTGATCAGTTTTTCATGTGCTGAAAAAGGTAAGGGGAATCTGAAAGTTGATTTGAGGTGAACACAAGTACTTGTGACATGACTGCAGTAAACAGGAACAGTAACTTCCTAGTGCTGTATATTGTCTTAGAGTTATTGCACAGTTGTTCAAAAGTATTTTGAAGGAGTAAGGGCATCTAAAATAATTTAGATCTTCCTTTGAAGAACATTTCACTTGTCATTCTAAAGCAGCATTTCTCCGCGTGTGCGCCTTGAAGCTCTGGGGCGCCACACTGTAAGTGGCTGCCATCTGCTCAGCGGCGTGCCACTGTGGCATGCATTGGCATTTTGGGGCATTCAAATTTGGAACTTTGTTTAGAAGTGTAAAGGCCTCTGGAGACCCCAAAATTTCAGAAGTGCTCTAAAGGGCACTGAGAGGATGCCAGCAGCACTATCTGGTGGCAAAACAAACAATTGCAACCTCCTTCGTCCAGGACTGTGGCATGTACCCTTTTTCCTATGTGCGCACCCCCTTTTCAGAAGTGCCTCACATGAAATGGCCCTGTTGGTTCAGCCCGTTCCAGTGCTCTGAAACTCAGTGAGAGGGCGTTGACAGGATCTGGTGTGTTAACAGGCAAATTCAGTTGCACTGGGTGTGGTGTAGTGTGTCAGTACCATGAGCATCTCTGGCAGAGTGGCCAGTGCTGACCTTTACTTTTAGAGTTGTCTTCCTGCTCCTTTCGTGCTTTGGAGCGTGCTCGTTTGCTAGAGATATAATAAGACTTTAAGCTGGAGTTTTGATTTTTCAGCACCAGGCAGGCCTCCCTTAAGCGGAGTCGGAACGTGGCAGCACTTGTGCCTCCCAAATGTGATTTGTTCCTCTCCACGTTGTACAACAGGGGTCTCCAAACCACATACCACTGTGTATGGAGAAAGCTGTCCCCATTCCGGCTAGCATGGCGTGTTCTGTTGTGCTGCCACTTCGAAGGTCACTCGCACGGCCCAGAGAGAGAGAGAGAGAGAGAGAGAGACTCTGGGCAGCAGTGTCTATTGTCACTCCCCCCAGCAGGCTGTTCATCCAGATTTTCTGAAAGACGCGACTGCGTCTCTCTCTGGACTGTGCAAGTGACATTCAAAATGGCAGCACAACAGAACCCCCCATGCTAGCTGGAGCGGGGATGGCTTTCTGTGGGGGTGGGACCAGCCGCGACATTTGCCACCAGAGCCTGACCTCCATGTTGGGCCATGCAGCCCGATACAGAGGCCTTCAAGTCTGCACAGGCTAAACCTGAGGAAGGGGACCAACGTTCCTTTCTCCCGAGGTGTCTGGCGGCTGCCTGGCTGGAATGGCCAACTTGTAATGTACAAGTGCAAAAGAGCATTGGGTATTTTCTAGGGCAGCTATTCTCAATGAGAACCATTTGCCCCCCCCCCCCGGGGAGCCCTAGTACATTTGAAGGGGGCCACAAACTGAAAACCCTGGGAAGAAATTTTATCTTTATCTGTGTTGTTTGAAAGGGGGAGCGCCTTGAGATCTGAAAAGAGCTCCTAAGGGGCCATAGTATAAAAAGGTTGAGAATGGCTGTTCTAGGGCAGCTATTTTCAAGCTTTTTCATCTCATGGGACAGTGACAAGGTACTAGAATTCTCAAGCCAAACCATCAGTCTTTTGACCATTGGGAAGACACACGTGCTGTCGGTATGGGGCTCACATCCCCCAATGGCCCTATGAATAAGTGACCCCCCCTCAAACTCTTGCAGCACATCTGTGGACAGTTTGTGGCATGCCAGTGTGCCTTGGTACACTGCTTGAAAATAGCTGTTCTAGAGTAGCTCTTGTTTCACCTGGGATGATGTTGAGCCCAACAGGCCAGGCCCAGCATCCTGCCTGAACAGAGGGTGCCTCTTAGGAGCATGCACTAGAATCAGTGGCAGTGTGCAAGGATTCTGGCAAGTAAGGTATCATGGAACAGAGAGAGTTCAGAACTCAAAGACCGTAGGTGGGTGGCAATGGTGTGTGTTGGACTTGGGTGTGTTTCATGCCTGGCCCATCTATCCAACAGCCTGTATCTCGCAGTGGCCCATCAGGGGCCTCTGGGGAGGAACAAGACAACCAGATTAACTGTATTCTGTCTCCAGTCCCTTACATCTGGCATTCAGAGATACCCTGCCTCTGAAATCAGGAGGTTGCAGGCATCATAATCCACGATGGACTTTTTTTTTTTGTATTTATATACTGCCTTTCTTTCTTGGTCATCAGATTGCTCCTTTGACTTTAATTCAAGGCGGTTTACATAGGCAGGCATTTTCTAAACCGCTAGGGTTTTTACAAACCACAAACAAAGTTCTAATCTTACAAGAACAACTACATGCAGATGACACTTTCATCGTCCAGTCCTTCTTTCTAGCCACACGATTGCCGTCCGCCGGCTGATAATCTTCTGCTTTGCTCTCACCAAAGAGCAGCTGGCCCAGCACAACTCCCCTCTCACAGGCAGCTGAGACAGCTCAGATCTTATCAGCCGCATTCTCGAGGTCTGCCGCACACGGAAGCTTCTGGTGTTCTCAAACTGGCGACCTTTGGATCTTATCTTTGGGCATTACTGCAGCTTTAACCCTCTCGACTAGACCCTCTTTTCCTCCATCAATCTGTCCAATCCCCTTTAGGCTTCCAGGTGCCATCACCCATATCTTGTGCCAAAGTTGTCTGCCCTAACTTTCCCGCCAGTGAATTTTAGTGGGTGTTCCCTGCGTCTGGTGTTGTGCAAGAGGGAGAACTTCCCTCTATCCGCCCTCTGCATAATTTTGTATGTCTCAATCAGTCCCCCCTCAGGTGCCTCTTTTCTAGGCTGAAGAGCCCCAATCACTGTAGCCATTTCTCATAAGAGAGGTAGCCCAACCCAGCAATCATTTTGGTTGCTTTCATCTGCACCTTTTCTAGTTTCACTGTGTCCTTTTTGAGATGGCAACCTGAACTGGGCACAATACTCCAGGTGTGACCTTATCATCAATTTATGCAATGGCAAAATAATACTGGCTGTTTTATTCTTATTTGTTGTGGTACTTTAATGTACTTGGAATTATTTTTGTCTGCTATGTAGATGCTGATAGGGTAGTTCAGGGTTTTGTATGATCCACTTCTCAAGGGAAAGGGAGTGTTTGTTGCCCTGCCTCCCTCACCATGCTGTTTGCACAGATGCTTAACTTGCTAGTCTGCATCTTACCTGGCACTTGGTCCCAGAAAGGACACCTGCTTCTCATGGAAAGAGGATGCTCTGATTCAGGGCCCCTGAGCAACCATCACTGGGATACCCTTGACAAGTGAGGTATTCCCTATTTATCTCAAGAGGAGTATTATAGTCAAAACAAAACAAAACAGGACACTCCTGTGTTTAAAACATGTTAGTCACCTTCTGGGCTGAAAATGTAAAGATCGTATACACTACCTAAATTTTGAGGGAGGGGAGGGGACAAGGGCTGTGCTTCCTGCCCTATTTGTTCCCTGGCTCTTTTGCCCACTCCTCTCCACTGTCTGTGGTAGCAGTCAGGATTCCTGTTTTACCCTGCAGATGGGAGGAAAGGGGCTAGAGGCACCTTGGCACTTGGCAGCATTCAGCCTGCCTGGTGAAGCCTGGGACAGCTGAGAAGAGGATTCCCACATATGGTGGTTAGCTCAGTTTCTCAAACTGTGTTGGGAGCCACTAGGTGAGTCATGAGCCAATTTCAGGCGGGGCACGTAGCACCATCATTGAAAATATGGGAAGATGGCTGTGTGGCTAGTTTGCTTGTGTCAAGGTTGTAAATAGGCTTTTTTTCTTTCTGATTCACTTTGCTGTTGGAAAATGGCTGAGAAATAACCCAACTTTTTGCTGCATTGTCAGGAAAGCAGCAGGCTCTGGTGTCACAGCCATGACTTCACTTCCTGTGGGTCCTGGACAGATGGCTATTCTAAAGAGTGGGTCCCAGTGCTAAAAAGTTGGAGACCCACTGACCTGGCTACCTGGCTCCAGAGACCGGGCTGGGAACCCTCGAGGGCAGGCCTGACCCTTGTTTCCTGCGCTGAGTGTTGCAGTTCTGTGAGGCTGTGCCTGGGTGTTTGTCCGCCAACGCAGCAGCCCTCCCAGCCATCTTGAGGCTATAAACCTGCTGCGACCAGGCTTGGTTCAAGCCTGAAAACGTGTGGATGGTCGTCCCATCTTGGAGGGTAGCAGGATAATAATGCAAGAGGCAAAACAAGCCTTTTGCCTGCTGTAGCCACCCTTTGTTATTGGCCAGACTGGGCAGGCCCCTGGAGGCTGTTGTAGGGCCCGGCTGTCGCGCCCAGTGCTTGCTTTCCCTCGCCTTTTCTACGTGCTGTTGTGTCTGAAGGAGAGAAGTGTCGCTGCCAGACTACGCCTGCCACAGCTGTCCTGCAAAGCTGCCCTGGGTGGGAACGGGGCACTTTTGTCCCGCCCCAGCCCGCGTCGAGCCTGCAGAGCTTGGTGTAACGTGGAAGGCTCTGGGGGCGAGGGCGGCAGAAGCGGCGTCTTGGCACTCCGGGCAGCTCCAGCGGGTCGCCGAAAGGCCTTCGCGCGGCGGCTCTTGTCCGCGGTTGGCAGTGGGGCCCTGCAGCTGGCTCCAGCTGGGGGCTCGCAAAGGCCCGCCTCGGGCAGCCTCGGGCCCTGCCCCGGAGCGCTCCCTCGCGTCGCAGCAGCAGCCGCCGCCGGCTGGGGGGCGCGCTCCGAGCCTGCTCCTGCGCCTCCTCTCCAGCGCGGGCCAGCCGCCGAGCGGGGCGCCGCGGGGGAATCCCGGCCTGAGCGGCGAAGGCGAGTGCCCGGAGCAGCCGAGCGGCGCTCTCCGGGCGAGGCGAGCCCCTCCGCCCCGGGCAGCCTGGCTGCGCCGCGGCCTCTCCCCGCAGGCCGGCCCGGGCGACTCTGCTGCCCCGGGCGCCTGGAGAGCCGCTCGCCGTGACGCCCGCCTGGCTCGCGGCCCCGGGAGGAGGGGCGGGCGCGGGGCCTCCTCCGCCCGCCCCCCGTCGGCGCAGCCCGGCCAGGAGCGGAGCCGGAACTTCCCCTGGGGCGCCGCCCCCGCCCGCCCGCGCGCCATCGAGGCTCCGGAGCCCGGTAAGGCCGAAGAGAGGCGCTTCTGGCGCGGGCCGTGGCCGCCCCCCGCCCTTGTCCTGGGGCGCGAGCGCGAAGCCGCCCTGCGCAGCGGCCGGGGGGGGTGGAGGGGTTGGTTGGGGCGCGCGCGCGGCCTGCCCGCTCCGGAGGCCTGTGCGTGGCGCGCCTGCTCGCCCTGCGCCGCCTCCCCCGCCACCCCCCTGCGCGGGCGCCCGGCTGGAGCAGCGGAGCCTCCCCGCGCAGGCTGGGCTTAGGCGGCGGCGGGGGGGGGGCAGCGTACCCCGTTCAGGGCGCCGACTGGTGCGGGCAGGGAGGACGGCGCTGCCGGAGGCCCAGCACTGCGCGCCCCTCGCAGCCCTCTGGCCTCGCGGGGGGGGGGAGGGGGGAGTCCAGGCAACACTCAGCCTGCCAGATGCGGGGACTGGCACCAGGACGCAGGTGACTTGTTGTCTCGTGTGCTCCCTGAGTGTGCATCTGGTGGGCCACCTTGAGATGCAGGAAGCTGGATGCACGTGTGCCTTTGGCTTGATCCAGCTGGGCTCTTCCGATGCTCTTAACTGTGCCAGGGGCTCAGCAGGTACTTCAGGCTGCAGCATCATGTGAGAACAGCCCCGGGGGCATCGCTGCCTGGCAGCAGTTCCTGGCAGTTGTGGCCATCGTAGGGAGCAGCCGCCCTGTGGAAACGTCTTCCCTGTTACGTGGTTTTGAATGCATAGTGTTCAAGAAGCCCACCAATGGTGGCTTGTGTCTTCAGAGAGTGACAGAATGAAAAGAGGTGGCATGCTGAGCCTTCCCAGGGGGCAGGTTCCATAAGGAGGAGGGTATCCCACCATCAAGGAAGTCCTCCTGCGTCCCCCCGCCACTCACCTCAAATAAACATGGGGCACGCAAAAGCCCACCCCCCACCCTCGCAGCAGACCTTGGGGAAGGGAAGATGATCTTTCAAGCCTGGGCCCAAGCCATTTCGTGCTTTAAAAGTCATAACCAGGACCTTGAATTGCACCAGAAGCAAACTGGCAACCAGTGCAGGTGAAACAGTAGGGGGGTTATGTGGGTGCATCTATTCACACTTTTGGAGTGCATTTTGTACCTCCAAGAGTAGCCCCATAGAGTATGCTGCAGTAATCCAACATTACTAAGGAGTGGGCAGCCACAGCCAGATCTCACTGAGTCTGAAATTGACACCGCTGGCTCATCAGCCAGTTTTGTGCACAGCTGAGACCTGGACATCCAGGTGGGAGGCCAGTTCCAGGAGGCCCCCCTCCCCGAGCTGAGAACCTTGCCCTTCAAGGGGAGTGCAATTCTGTCCATCACAGACAAACTCACAGTCTCTGAACTAGCAGATTTTCTGACCAGGAAGGCCTCTGCCTTGTCTGGATTTGATTTATTATTTAGAAACACTTTTATCCTGCCTTTCCTCCCAAATACATGGAATATGTTGTGTATTTGTGTAAATAATAGCAGAGTTGGGGGCTTGGAGACCCATTCCAGCGCTTGCCTTAGCGCTCCGAAGCGAAGGATTGAAGCAATCGCCACATTTCCATAACAAAGTCTCTTTATTGTAGCGAAAGTGAGAAAGGTACAAAGGTTGGACAGTAGTTCACGGTCTGTCGCGCGCCTACTCGTGAGTAAGTCTGCAGAAGTCACAATGTGATGGCTTGCTCCCGAGTCGAGCAACCAGGATTCTCGCGTGCGCACCCCTTCCGCTGAACTCACAAACGCGATGCTCGCTTTGGGTTGCTGTGCATGAGGCTTTCCTTGCCCTGTGCCCTGCTCATCATGGGGCTTCTTCTTCTTCTTGGTTCCTCCTTTCTTCTTGGGACATTGGAGGGCAAGATGATGGATGGATCCACACACGTAGCACTGGCGCACACTGGAGCATACCTGCGCCTGGGACTCATTTTTGGGCTGCTGCTGATGCTGCTGCTTTTTCCCAGAATTGTTGTTTCTCCCTTTTCGGAAATCACGCTCTCTTTGATTGTCTTTCCTTTTGTCTGCTTCCTCGAGAAGCCGTGCGACCACAAAGGTGACAGTCAATTGCACTGCTGGGATGCTTTCCAAAGTTAGGGTAAACATGTCCCACGTTTCATCCAGGGAATTTAGGATCGCAAACACTTTGAGTCGTTCCTCCACATGTTCCCCGACTGCTTCTAGGTCTTTGAGGTTCTGCTGCATCGCTCTCAGGTGTACTCGTAAGTCGCCCCCCGGTTCTAGACGCGCCCTCCACAGCTTGCGTGTCAGAACCATGCTGGAGGTTAGCGATGCCCTGGCAAACAGCTCCTTCAAGGTGTCCCAATAGTCCTTGGCGTGCTGAAGATCCCTCACGTAAACCAAAAGATCTTCAGAGATGGCCAGACCGATGGTCGCTTTCGCCTTCCTGTCAGCTGCCACTTCTGCAGGATTTGCGACTGCGGGAAGCGCTTGCGTGCGCTGCCAAAGATCATCTTTTTCCAACAGCAATTGCATTTTATGAGCCCACTGCACATAATTGCTGTCGTTGAGGAATGGAACTGGAACGCCAAAGGGCGCCGTCGCGGCGGCGGCGGCGGGCGGCTGCTGCGCCATCACAATCCCGGGCGCAGCGGGCTGCAACGGTGGTATTTGAGGCGGTGGCAGAGGATGGAAAGCGCCCTGCCCGGGAACGAGCGGCTGCGGCGGCGGGGCAGGCGCTTGGCCGTCGGGAGGCCCCGCTGGGGGAAAGAGAGGTCCGAGATCGTCGTCTTCCGACTCGCCCTCTTCGCTTTCCTCGCTTTGCTCGGGTTCCCCTGGGTCGCCAACGTCCTCTCCCTCGGATCCGTTCTCGAGGTCTTCCTCCTCCTTCACACCACCAGTTGCTCCTTCCTCATCAGACATCTGTCAGGGTGTCGGCGAGTTGAAGGATGCAGCCGCATTCACAGTTCAGTCTTCGCTCCACGGATTGGGTCCTCGGCGAGCCCCTGCAGGGTTACGGCTGACTCTTCCATAGCGTGGCGTGCTCTGGACACCATAACCTGTTGTGTATTTGTGTAAATAATAGCAGAGTTGGGGGCTTGGAGACCCATTCCAGCGCTTGCCTTAGCGCTCCGAAGCGAAGGATTGAAGCAATCGCCACATTTCCATAACAAAGTCTCTTTATTGTAGCGAAAGTGAGAAAGGTACAAAGGTTCAATCTGCCGGCTGGGAAAGCCGGTGAAGTCTTTGCCGCTCGCAGGCGGCAGTTTCAGTGCAGCTTTACATCTTAAGCACACACAGTGAAAAACTCCTTCTAACACCAGAACAAAGGGATGCAGCCAGAGTGTATCTGGTAGGTGGATACCTGAAGACCCCTTGTGCCCCATCTTACCCAATGGGGTGACCCTTAGAACACTATGAGCTCATGGGAATGTGCAGTGTTTGCAGCCAGGGCTTCCCGTGTGAAACTGCCTGCTTATTCTACACTATCAGAAAGGGAGTACAACTACTGTCCAAGCTAGTTGCCCTAACAAGCTGGGAAGCTGCCTGCTGAAGGACACACAGGTGTTTATCTGATCTTGAGACGGAGAGACGGAATGCCAGTTTCAGCCAGTTCTGGACTGTGAGATGTGAAACTGCAACAGAATATTCACGGTGGTTCAAAAGAATGAATTAAAAAATATGATTGCATGTTACAAATATGCATATGATTGCAAAGTACAAATTTAAACAATCAAAAACAAGCAGTAAATACAACACTTGAGGCAGTAAACACAATAAAACATAATGAAGACAATCTAGAATAGCAACAGACTGCAGGGTGGAAGAACATTTTATTTGGCAGCAGTTTTTACAACCAAGGCAAATGCAGAACAGTGAGTTGAAGAAATAGAGAAGCCTAAAGTGGAAAAGCCTTATTACCCTGTTAGAAGGTTAAAAGGGAGGGTGCAGATCTCAATGCACAAGAGGAGTTCCTAAGTAGCAGCTATGCTTGTGACTGCCAGCCTGGCCTGAGCCAGGGGTGGCACACACAGAAGGACCCCCTTCTTTGACTTTAGGATATGGGCCTAAAGAAAGCAGGCAATATGGCTTTGTCACACTTGACTTTATTTGTTACATAGTGCAAAATGTATCGAACACTGCTACTGATGAAGTAAAAAGGGCAAAAAAGAAGTCATGGTCTTCAAGGGTTGCTCAAACAAAATTGAAAATACAGTTTAATCTGTATGGAGCTGCAAAATATTGAGCCCAAGGATACTTAAGCATATCATAGCAAGCTGGAAAAAGTAAAAGCAGAAATTAGCAACATTTTGGTGCACAATGAAAAGCCTGTGCTTTTCAACTTATTCATAAATGACCTGGAGACAGGGATAAGCAGCGAGGTGGCCAAGTTTGCAGATGAAACAAAACTTTTCCGGGTGGTGAAAACCAGGAAGGATTGTGAAGAGCTCCAGAAGGATCTCTCCAAGTTGGGGGGATGGGCAGCCAAATGGCAGATGCATTTCAACATAGACAAATGTAAAGTGATGCACATTGGGGCCAAAAACCAAAACTTCTCCTATATGGGTTCTGAGCTGTCTGTGACAGCTCAGGAGAGAGATCTTGGGGTGCTGGTGGACAACTCGATGAAGGTGTCGACCCAGTGTGCGGCAGCAATTAAGAAGGCCAATTCCATGCTTGTGGTAATTAAAAAAGGGCTTGAGAATAAAACAGCCAATATTATCATGCCATTGTACAAATTGATGGTAAGGCCGCACCTGGAATATTGTGTCCAGTTCTGGTTGCTGCATCTCAGAAAGGACATAGTGGAGCTGGAAAAGGTGCAGAAGAGAGCGACAAAAATGATTACGGGGCTGGGGCACCTCCCTTATGAAGAAAGACTGCAGCGTTTGGGGCTGTTTAGTCTAGAAAAAAGGCGCCTGAGGGGGGACATGATTGAGACATACAAAATAATGCATGGAAGGGATAGAGTCGATAAAGGGATGTTCTTTTCCCTCTCTCAAAACACCAGAACCAAGGGGCATCTGCTAAAACTGAGGGTTGGGAGAGTTAAAACAGATAAAAGGAAGTACTTTTTTACCCAGCGGGTAGTTAATCTGTGGAACTCTTTGCCACAGGAGGTGGTGATGGCATCTGGTCTTGATGTCTTTAAGAGGGGATTGGAAGGATTTCTGGAGGAAAGGTCCATTGTGGGCTATATAATAGGCAATGATGGATTGTGCAACCTCCTTAGAAAGGTGGTGGGCTACTGGTATCAGGTGCAAGGGAGTGGCAACAGGATGCAAGCATTTTGTTGTCTCATGCCTCCCTGGGGCACCTAGTGGGCCGCTGTGAGATACAGGAAGCTGGACTAGATGGGCCTTTGGCCTGATCCAGCAGGGCTCTTCTTATGTTCTTATGTAAGAATATAGTTTTTGGCATTCGTACAAGGATTAAATTCCAGCATCCTTACATCAATTTCTTTTGTACCTGTGTTTCTATGGGAAACCCCCCTCAGAAAATAACAGAATTTTGCTGAAAATTCTTCTGTAGAAAATTTCAGACTTTCATTTTCCCTGTTTCCATATTGAGGTGTGTGTGTGGGGGGGGGGTGTCTGTTCCCAAGTAGCTGCATTGTTTATTCTGAAAAGTGCGCTCCCAGGTCTCAGGGTGCCAGGTTGTAACTGCCAGATTGCACACAGTTGCATATGAGCCCAGAGTTGCACCATGGCACCCAGCTAGGCATTTTGTAATGTGTTTTGGACCTTTGCCAGCAAAGGCATACACAGTGCTTACAAATCGTCATTAGCAGGTGTCTGCTTCAAATCTGGTTCTGATTCTGGCTTGCAACAAATTGCACAAAGGTTTGGCTAGTCAAACATAACTCTGAGTCACAGTGTGGTTCTTGAACATTAATGAGATTTTCTCTGAGTCTTGCTGTTCATTTAGAATGTGCCCAATTTGGAAAAAGATCCTGTGTTAATTGCAGTAGATACCTATTTTTCTTTTGCTTTCTGTTTGGCGCACAACAGAATTTTCTTCTTTAACTTACTTAACAGTTTGTTGGATCACCTCAGTGATTGGGGCTTCATCCCCAGCTATCTGAGTTTGGTATTGAAAATGCTCCATGTCAGGAATCTGGGTGGGCTTGTAGTAGAATTTTTCTAGCATGCATAAGACTTCTCTTTCTCTCTTACTACCCCCACCGCACCCCGTTGGTGTCATTAGAGGCTTGGAAATACATTTCTAGCCCTGCACGGGGTTGGTTGCTCCGCAACACAATATTGCTGATTCTGCTGCCGCCTCCTTAAATAGGGCCATGTTTCTCCCTAACCAAGAAGCTCTGCAGTGATGTCTGTTAATTCAGGAAAGTACGCGAGTGACAGGCAGGTGATACCTGGAGGCACTTTTTCAAGTGGTGCTCCTCTTATATTTAGCAGGGGGAGAGTAATTGTCCCTCTTCGACCCAGCACAGTGTCTTTTCTAGTGGCTGTTGCTGGTGGTGTTCTACATTAATTTGCCTGAAAACTGCTTTGTGAACTTTGTGTTGTAAAGCGGTATGTAAATTGATTTGATTTTTTTGCATAGCCCACGATCCTAACTGTGTCCTTGTCCTTTTGCTTCTTTTCCTCACACAGAGGCACAGGACTCTTTAACTCCTTTTTCAGTTAGAGCTACAAGGGAGGCTGTCAGAGGCGCTTTGGGAGAACACTATCAAAGAGGGAACTCGGAGCTGGGGGGGGGGGGAGGTTGAAAGAGCCCCTTGATAGGAGAAGCCATGATGATGAGATTTTTACGCAGTCAGATGTATATGACATACAAACAGGGTGCTACCATTGCAGTGTTTTCCAGGGGCGCGAGTGCAGAATTTGACACAGAAGGTAGATTCCTTGTCTCAGGTTTCTGGCCTTTTGAAAAAAGGAGGCCTTGTTCAGTTGTAGGCTCTTCCCTAAACAGGGAGAAGTTTCAGGAGATGTGCTAGCTACAGTTCCCTTTTGAATGACAGATCCCTGGAGACTGAAAGTGTGTCTCTAATAACTTGTTTTTTTGTTTTTTTTTTTACAAATACACACACCAGCATTAGGAGCAGGAAAGTCAGCCATTCTGTTCGTCTTGTAATGTGATGGGCCTTTTGGAGTTCACCAGTGTCAAGGCTCGGTTCTTAAAGGCAGCTGCCACAACCAGGCCGCTATTTCCTGGCTGCATTCTAGCTGCAAGCTGCTTTTTTGCCCTTGCTGTGCGTGTGTGTGTGCTTGCGCGCACATCTGCTATTCCAAACATTGATCTTAGCCCCCACCCTGTAGTAGGTGCCAAAACGTTCTGGGCTGCTTTCAGACATCAACTAGCAGGAACTTGGGTCCAAGAAATGGTTATTTAACAGCTATTGCATTATTCTTCAGGTAATGTAGAAGGATAGAATGTTCAGGGGCAGAGCTATGCAGACACCCCTCTTCCTCCTCCTCCCTCTGCAAGGCTGGTCTCCCAGCTTGTCTAACCCAGCTGTCTAAATGGTTAGTCGGTCCATGAAGCAGAACTCTGGAAAGTTGAAGTGTGAGCTGCTTCTGTTTCTTTGTGTGTTTTATCTTTGTTTTTGCAGTAGCAACACTGCATATTTATGGGCAGTTGCTGATGAAAACTTAGGAACTCTGGAATTTTTTGCTGGGTTTCTCATTTTCAAGGCAGGAGTGGAGAGGATGGCACATTGTTTAGCAGAGATTCCACCTTTTCTCTTGGGCCTTGATAACTTTCTATCAGCAACTCCTTACCCAATCAGACTCGAGCCACACCATTCCTGGGGTTCTCCTGACTTTCTGTGGATTAGAACCTCCCCATCTCTGTAGGGCATGAACAGCTCTGTTGCGCTTTTAGAAATGGGGCCTACGCTGGTGCACGGTCTGTGCTAGTCACCTTTATCCACCCCTTCCGGCTGCAATTTATGTGTAAGCAGTTCACGGAAACATTTAACGTGTATAGCTTCAGAAGTGGCATTTTAATGTGTTCCCTTGAGCACCTGATCCTTGTAATTCAGCCCTGTACAGAATGACTAAAGCCAGTTTTTGAAAACATACCAAGTACTAGAAATCCCCAAAATTGTTCCAAGTAGAGTTGGCATGTTGGTTAACTGACTGGTTAGAAATGGTCAATTGACTGCCTGTTTGGTTGGCCTCATTGGTCAAATATGTCACGATATTTCTGATGCTTGAAGAATTAGCCTGCTGTCAGCTTCACAAAATTGTCTAGTAACTGGTTATCAACCTTCTTAGCATAGGGATCCACTTTTAGAATAACAATCTGTCTGGGACTCACCAGATGTCATGGCCAGAAGTGCCATCTCTGTGACAATGCAGTGATAATGCTCCTGATAATGCAGTCATAAGTTATTTCTCAGCTATTTTCCAATAGCAAAGTGAATCAGGAAGAAAAAAGCCTTTTTTACAAGCTTGATACCAACAAAACAACCACACACTCCTCCCCTTTTCCAGCATCCTATCTTCCCATATTTTCTTTTTTTTAAAAATCAATTTTATTATGTAATTTTATAGTTATGAGTTGGGAAAGAAAAAAACATGAGAAAAGGGGTACAAGGAAAACACATTAGGTATCCGTCAGTCTCAGCAATTTTACAATTAAATTTACACATTAAATTATTACATCTTTACTTACCCATATAACTTCTTTAAGAATCAAAAATCTAATTCTAAAATCACTAGTTCAAAAAGGAGAACAGAAGAAAAACGTCTCAACTAAAATATTATCTATGTAACCATGCATAAAATACTTTCCAAATATTTTCTATCCATTTCTCATTCTGTCAGAATATCCATTTCTACCAATTCAAAAATCTTCTGTAATAAATTTTCTATCGTTGGTATTTCTACATTTTTCCACATCTCTGCATACACAAGTCTAGCTGCAGTGTTAATATTTACTATAATTTGCTTAACTTCTTGACTAAATGCTGATGAAAAAATATTCAAAAGAAACAATTCAGGCTCAAATGGGATAATACAATTTAGCATATCTTGTAATATAGTATGTTCCTTCTCCCAGTACTTTTTTGCTTTACAACGTGTCCACCACATATGAAAGAAGGTCCCTGGAGAATCATGACATTTCCAGCAATTATTATTTGTTCCCAGGTACATTTTAGCTAATTTATCTAGTGATATATGCCATATATAAAACATCTTATAAATGTTTTCTTTAAATGAAACTGCCTTGGTGAGCTTAATATTTACTTTCCAAATTTGTTCCCAACTTTCTAATGAGATATTGTGACCATACCAACATTTCTTTCCCATTGTATCATAGTATCTTGCACAACTTCATCATCCATATTCATATCCAATAAATATCTATACATCTTTATATATTGGCCCTCATCTACTAAAAACAATTTATCAAAATCTGTATATTGTGTATAAAAACCCATTTTTTATCTTTCCATCTTGATCTTATCTGCGTTTCAATCCACCAATCCAATACGATACCTCTGTTTAATAATTCTATCTTAGAACATATTTCCATATTGTCATTTAAAAGTTCTTCATATCTTCTATTTTGGGTTCTAGCTATCCATTCCGGATTGGTCTCAGCTTCTAGTAGTTTAACCCATTTTTGTGTAAATCTTACACCTAATTTGTTCCCATACTCGTATTTTCAATATGGCTGCTCTACGTGTTTTGTGACCCACCTGAAATTGGCTTGCAACCCACTGGTGGGTCCCGACCCACAGCTTGGGAACCACTGGTCTAGCAACACTGATTTTTTTATTACCCTTACTTTGCTTAATTTCTATTTTAATATTAGCTTTTAAAGCTTTATGACCGCAGAGTAATCCTGGGGTTCCAGGATAAAAATCAGAGATCAGATCTGTTTATAGAAACTGTATCTAACTTTTTTTTATCATGTCTCACAATTTAAGACTTTGTTTCACAATCAGTTAATTAATTTGTGTAGGCAATTAGCATAAGTATCAAGTTTGTTGATGATTAAAGTGTCTTGTTTTTGTTTTTGTTCTAGTAAAGTTAATGCTTTGACTGGTCTATTGAACCAACTGTTTGCCCAGTCAGAGGCCAAACCCTTACTCAGCATGAAACAGCTGTGCAGAGTTGCCTGTGCTTCATGTTTCTATTTGAATTGCTCCTTTTGAGGCAGGTCCCCATAACATTCCCAGCCAGCTGGTGGCTGCTGTTGCTGCTTGTGGAAGATTTGCACGTTCTGATAGCAGCAGGAAACCCTCGCTAAGCTGAGCTGAAGCCTTGCAAGGAATGGGGGCTGTCAGGTCTGTACTCTGAGCTGATCTGAGGCTGTCTCGTTGCATGCGGGAAGCAAACGTTCTGCTGCTGCTTCCAATTACCTCCGCTGGCCTGCATTTTCCCTTGCTTGAAATGGGAGAGCTCAGCTACAGCATTACAGTATAAAAGAGTACAGTATTCCTGCTTTTGGAAGCCCAGGAAACAGCGATGACTGGCATGATTTGTGTGGACTGAAGAAAGAGGAGCCAGGAGTCCTAGTGCTGCACTCTCAGGACCCAGTTTGCACTGATTCTTCCAAACCAGTGAAATAGTTCACAGTCTGCCCCATTTTCACATAACTGAAACGTACTTGTTTCGTTATTCTTATTATTCTTAACTGCTGCTTTGAATCAGTGCGGATAAAAATAAATGAAATTGAGTTCTTTGTACAAAAAAAAGGTTGTATTAAGTATACAGAGTAATGCAGCACCTTGAAGACCAACCCATCTTATTTCAGCATTACATCAGCGTTGGTGGCCTGGAGTCTGCTCCATCCAAGGCGTGACTGACCTGGCTGCGTGTCCACAGGCAGCCCTTTCTCAGTGCTCCCGAGCTTTCCTTTTGGCGCTTGCCAGCCCTCTAAGCCCACTTTTCAAGGCAGGACTACACAATATAGAGGACTAAACTGTTAATACATTTTATGTTCATATTTTGCTCTGTGCTCACTATCAGTGTTGGATTTAAGGACAAAACGTCTTACAAACCAGCCCCTAGACTTAGGTAGGGGAGCATCTGTTTTACTGCACTGTTTTTTGTTTTCTGTGTGGTGTGGTGTTCTGTTGTGCTAATATATATACTTTTAGGCCACATTGCGCACCCTGATTATTGGGCGGAAAGGCTGGATAGAGCTCTTTGAAATAGCCTTCATACGATCAGGGAATGTAATGCCATACCTCATTTACACTTCAATATCTGTAAATAAATTTGAGGCAGGAGACTGGGATGTGAAATTAATCAGTGACTATTTTAGCCCCAAACTGGCCTCACGCAGTAAAGGACACCTGTGTTCCTAAGAAGTGCACCCCACCCCTCATTTCCTTGTGTGTTTCTTTAATAGGCTGGGGGGTATTCCTCCAAACTGCCCTCCACATGCACTCTTACACCTATTTTTAAACCTCCCACACAAAAACCCGCAAGGGCACTGAGCAAGCCATTTGTTTGAAGAGCAAGTGCCCCTGAACGCTTCAGAAGCAAGCGGTGGTGGTTGCTGAATGGGTTATTTGTGCTCCTGTTGGATTTAAATGGCAGATTGCTGATCCTCAGCACCGTTTGAGAACTGAGCACGTTTCAGCAGTGGGGTCATTCAGAGTAGGAGCAAAGGGCCTTCCAGGTGTCCTCAATGGATGATGCTGGTAAGTGGCAGGATGGCATTACCTTTCAGCTCTTGCACACCCAAAGATGGGCGTAGTCAGGTGTTTCCCAGTTTGTGTGGTTGCAAAGTTTCTTCTCCATTTGGGACAGGTGTTGAGATTCGCAGCTGGACAGAGCAACGGCCCCTTCATGTTTTGTGCTGACAAACGGAGTGGTCTCAAGGCTTTTAACTGTGTGCTCCCTCTTCCTTCTTTTGGCCGTTCTAGGTTTGAAAGAGACTCTGGCAAAGCACAAAGATGTCTCTCCACAGCTCAAGAGCCGCTGCTCTCCTGGCCTGGGTAAAGTATCTCCCTTTATTCCTGATGACGGCTCAGGCTGAGGTTGCTGTGCCATGCAGTGCTCCCTCCAGGGCTTCGCAGGCACCCTGATCCCTGTCCAGGGGTGGCTCCGTAGTGCAGGGTGGTTCTTGCAGTGCCGTCTGGGCCACCTGGCTAAGCTGCGTCATGAGGGAAGGCAGCTGAGGGAAGGGAAGGGAAGGGAAGGCTGATGTCGTAAGGATGGGACAGTTGTCGCAAGTGAACAGTGGGGTTTGAGGGGAAGAAGCAGCTTGGGGAATGGCCATCCAAAGCCCTCTCTTGGATGGGAAAAGGTGCGTTGAGCATCGCTTCCCCACAGATTGCTGCACCCCCCAGTTCCTCTGCAGCTTCGGCTGGAGACCTGGAGTGGATCATGATCCAGAGACCGGGTGGGGTTGCTCACTGTAGTGTAGACCCTGTTCAGGTTCTAAGAATTGAAGCTAATCAAAATTATTATTGCTGGACGTGTCTTGCATGTGTTTGACCAGGTTGGCCCTGGCCAAGAGCACACCTGAGGAGGCTGATTCCTCGAACAAAAAATCCCCACTGCGGTCACCCACTGCAGGTTGCCCCATTTGCCAATGGGGAGGGTGCTGTCAGCATAAGCTGGGGGTAGGGCAGTGCAAGGTTCTGTCCCTGGGCCCCCAGCCCCCTGGTGCCAGCTGTGTTCTGTGACTTGGACGTGGCCACAATATGGATATTGTTTCTGACAGTTGCTCAGACCAGCCACGTTAATGGTGGTGGAGAGAAATGGAAATTGAGGAAACTGAAAAAATTTGGCAGGCTGCCTTGGACGCCTCCCAGTTGGGTGGAGAAAGATGGGCTTTAAATCTTTCGAATAAAAAATGGGCAACGGAGCGACTGATTTGTGGCTGGGATATTGGTCTCTTGGGGGAGATGGGCCCCTTCCTGACACTAGCCGGATTGTTTGAAGCAGGGGGAGGGGGTTGAGTGTGCGAGGTTCTATACTGCTGGGCCCAAACTACTCCTGGTCTGCCCTTTCGCTGCCAGAAACATTCCCTCCCCCCTCTCCCATCGCCCGACCATGGCCTTCCCAGGCCTCAGCAGACGTACCACCGCCTGGGCAGGGTCTGGGGCCAGCAGGCGAGCGGATGTCTTTGTGCTGGCAGAGTCGGCTCCCGAGCCGCCACCAGTGTGCTGTGTGACCTGTTTGTGACACTCCTGGGCCAGTGCAGGGGGCCTGTGTTGGCTCAACTCGCCCTCTGGATTGCTCTCAGCAGGGGGGGCCCTGCTCTTGCGGAACTCCCTGCCCCGAGGAACTCCTGCAGCTCCTTCACTTCCATTTTTAGGAAGGTGTTGAAAATATTTTGCGTAACCCTTCCCAGCTTTGTAATTGTTCGTGGTTTTAATCTTATGTGTATGATTTTTAAGATTTATCATCATTTTTTTGTAAACTGCTTTGAGATAAATGGCCTAATCTTCAGAATAAGCCTGTCCTCACAAGGACCCTGTGAGGCAGAGCAGGCTGAGAAAGAGTGATTGGCCCAGCCAGGCCCCTCCGTGTGCCTTGTGACTGATACGGAATCAGAATCCGGTTTGGTCTGATCTGCCAGCCGTGTCCCCAGGCGGGCTTTTGTGCTGGGATCTTCTAGCCCTGTGATTTTCAACCTTTTCCACCCCACAGCACACTGGCAAGGCACTAAAATGGTCTAGGCACACCATCAGCCTTTTGACAATGGACAAGGCACACTGTGCTGCGGGGGGGGGGGGCTCACAGCCCCAGTGGCCCTACTAATGACCCGCTCCCAAATTCTCGCTGCATGCTGGGGACCATTCACAGCACACCCTGTGCCACAGCACAGTGGTTGAAAACAGCTGTTCTAGCCTGTGACTCGGTTTGTTGTCTCTTCTGCAGGTGAACAGCCTGAAGCTGGATGAAACCCTGAATTCATTGTCCCAGCTCCAGGATTGTAACATCTTCATCCAGATCATCGACAAAATGTAAGAGCAAAAAGGTTCCTTTCTTTGCACCTATGCAGAGTTCTCTGTCTTGAAGTGACACGAAGTGAACTTTGAAGTAATTAGCTGAACTTTGAGCAGCCTTGAAAAACTACAGTAGCTCTTGAATATCTGGTGGTGTTGTCCATTGTGAGAGATGCTCAGCACTCTGAAGTCCTACCTTCTGGCTGCTGAAAGTCCTGACTGTCAACCGTCTTACTCTCTCTCTACTCTCTCTCTCTCTCTCTCTCTCTCTCTCTCTCTCTCTCCTGGCGATCACCTGACATGGTCCCCTCACTTCAGGCCCTTCTTTTTAGCAATGAGGAGCTAGAAATGAGTGAAGCAAGATAGCAAAAGAGAGAAAGTACAGTTCTTGAGATGTTGGACTTTCCATCAAATTCACAGTTCTGCACTTCCTGGCAACTGTGCCAGTGAGTGTTTTCTGAAGGTTTCAAGAGCAAGGACTGTGTCTGCCTCCCAATCTGGGTTTTGAGAACAAGCCTACTAGAACTTGCAAGTTATGAGGAACTGTTGCCAACTTGCTTGTTGGCCACTGAGATATATTTCTGTAGTGCTGGATACAACAAGCTGTGCAATTAGGCTGTGTAGCTTGCCTCAGGCTGCTTGAGGCCATAAAAATAACGATGTTGGAGCCAATTAAAGGGCCATTTAGCTGAGCATTTGGTCTCCAGCAGGAGGACAGAATGGAGACAGCTACCCCGATTTTGGCCCCCAGCACTGGATAAACAGAGGCATTGTGCCAATGAACATAGGGATTGTGTGCCTTGCTAGCGTGCCTGAAAGAGCAGTTTCTGGAAGAGCAGCTCTAATGCTTCTTAAAAAGCAGTTACGTTAATAACTGTTTCAGCATCTTGTTGCATTGAGTCTTACAGGATGCCAAGGCATTGCTTGGGGAACTAGAGCTCTTCATTCAGCCTGAATTCCTTAAGCAATTTTGTTCCATGATTCTGAGTTATGTTAAGAAAACAATTGCCTACGAATTTGCTATAAAAAAGAGATTTTATAGATCTCTTTCCAAAGCTAAACTCGTAAGGAACCAATTGTTTTTCTGATAACCTGTGTTGCTTGTCATTCGTAGTCGCATTGGGAGAGGTAGAGAAGAGGAATTCCTGCAGAAGCTATATTTAGTCAAACCTTGCTTAATCCTGATTTTGAGCTTGGATTATCAAATCAATCAGGTGGATAGCAGGCCAGCTGCACTTTGTGCTGTGGAAGGGCTTGAGGCGGCCTTTGAGATGGATTGTCAAAGCAGGTAGCTAACCAAGGAGTTCTGGTTTAAAAATCCCACATGTCAGCTCTGTGCCCCATTGAAACTAGTACAGAATAAAAGGGAGACTTGACCTCCCTGTTACTTCTAGTGGGTTTTGGGAAATGGCCTCCTTCGCTGCTGCGGTGCCATCAAGCTGTCCGCCAGCGCCCCAAGATCTCTCTCCTGATCCGTCACCGACAGCTCAGAACCCATCAGCCTATAGGTGAAGTTTGGATTTTTTTGCCTCAGTGTGCCCCACCTTTACACATTCCTTACTCCTCGCCTCCCCAGGCGGAGAGAGCCTCGAGGGCCAGGCTGTCGGGCCCTTCATTCAAGTCGATTGTGTCGGCAGAAGTTCTGGAATGTTGAGAGCTCAGCGCTCAGCTCAACGCAGGCCAGGGACAGGCACGGATGATGTGTGAGCACTGCCTGGTCCTGCAGAGTTGTGTGAGCTGAGAGGGGATCAGCGTGGGTTGGCAGTCCTGGGTGACGAAGGAGAACTGTCCAAGCCAGACCATTTTCTGGGCATCTCAAGAAAATGTGCCCAGACATGATACCATGTTCTCCAAACAGGAAGAATGGGCAGCAAAATGGCAAATGCGTTTCAATGTAAATTTAAAGTGATGCACGTTGGGGCAAAAAAAAACACCCCAAAACTTCACATGAAGGGCCTTGGAGGTCAGGTGGTGGCAGAGGTTCCTCTGCTGCCCTGGCCCCTGTAACCCCCCCGTGAGTCCCCACCCCTGCTGTAATGCCTGCATATGCTGCCTATGGTGTAAGAAACAGTTGCTTGGCACCCATTAATGAATGAGTTAATTACACCAGGTGTTGCAGTGTTTCCCATTGGTGTCTAGACACTGCTGATATTGTTGACTAAGAGTTCTGCAGACTTCCTTCAGTGCATGCGCTGGGATGGTTCCACACACCTCTCTGATTACTTCCCTTAGATATTCAAATGCAGTTTTATTTACAATGAAGTATGTATGAATTGCAGCTCATTAAAATCAATCAATCAATCATAGTATTTATTGAGATATGTATGTATGTACGTATATATGAACATTTTTGGAGGCACCCTATAGGAGAGGCCTCTCAGCTGGAGCTTCGGGGGAGGCAGCAGCAGGGGTCACTCCTGGCCCGTCTCCTGGGTTCGCGTGAAGAGTTGGAGCAGCAGCCTCACTGGCTCCTCCTGTTGGCTCTTGGGTGCCTTCGCACACCCCTGGCTTGAGGCTGACAGTGCAAGCAAGGAAGTGAGCAGGGACCTGATTGTCGCAGTTCCTGAGTCCAGAGCCAAAGGCCACGTAGAGGACACGCAGGGTGGTCCGCCAGTGGTCCTCTTAAGGCCGTCGCCTGGGTCCTCAGTGTTGCCCTCTGCTCAGCGCTCCCTTCTAGGCTCCCACTGGGAACGGGCAGAACCCGCCAGTCACATGCTCCGCTTGCAGTGGGCCCTCCCTCCTTGCCTGTGGGCTCAGCAACTGCAGGCTTGAATATCTGTGCATGCGGAGCCCACGGCTGGAGGACCTCAGGAGACCTCCCAGAAGTGACCAGAAGGGACTTCTGGCTGTATTTGTGAGGGGTTCTCAGGCACCTCCCCGGGCCTCAGAAGTCCTCTACTCCGGACATGACTGGAAGCCACTCCGGGTGGTCTGGGAGGCTTCTGAGGAGCCCGTGAGGCCACATGTGACTACCGGAGGGCTGAGCACAGCCCCCAGGTGAGCAGTTGCAGCTCTGCCTTACCCTCCCTGCACAGATTTCACTGTTGGTGGAATTCGGTACCTACTGCGGGTCCTGACGCAGATGCCCCACAGGCTGTATATATTGGCCCACAGTGCATATAGTTTTTTTGTATTTGCACTGCTTAGGAGAAATTGGTGGCATCGTTGACTTTTTTAAAGACAGAAATTTCCCTCCCCTCCCTAGTGGAGGAATGCACGTTTTATCTGGGCTGTGGCCCCGTCTGCCGGAGGCAGAAAACTCTGCAGAGCATTGGGGGGGGGGGTCCTGTTGCTGTGCACTGATGTCTTCACTGCCAGCCAGTCTCTGCATCCAGCTGCAGTGTCTTCTGCCCCTTCCTCTTCAGAGAAGAGCACCGTCTTTAGCAGTACTTGCCATCAGCACTTCCCTGTATCCCAACGATACTTCCGTGCATGTGAGTTTTAAACTGCTTTGGGAGCTAATACAACAACGGTTCCCAACCTGGGGTCACGCCTCCCGCCTGACCCTGGTTTCAAAAGTCCTCTCCCCTTAAGAGGGTGGCAACCAGCAGTGGCCTGTAGGTAGCCCATCACTTCTCCCTGCTGCCGCCAACAGTGAATGATAGGGAGCTAAGAAAGGGGTTCTTGTGGGGCTTCTTACCTTCCTGTAGGTGGCGGTGGCGGGGAGAACCCGGAAGTGACGGGCATCGTCACCTGTGGGTCCTCCGTGGGTTCCCAGCCCTGTCTGAAAGGGTCAGGAGGTTGGGAGCCACTACAGTGTAAGCTAAAGAGTGAGAGCTAAAGATGGCTGGGCCTCAGGGTTCCGGGCAAATGAGTAATTCGGGAATTTCAAGGTAACAGGCAGGTGCGTGGCTTTCTCCTTCGGCTAGGTGAATTCCCTCCTTCCCCCCATTCAAAGAGCGAGTGCCTTGGCTTGCAGTGTGCTGGGGAGAGGCAGAGGGGGGCAGCCTATGCTCTGCCCAGGAGGGGGGCCCTTGGCTGGTGGTCCCTGGAGGCAGCAGGCTGAGCTTGATGGGCACGGATCTTGCCCAGCCGGGTACTTTGGACATTCATCGCCTGGTCCTGCTGCTGGCTCCGCGAGTGCTGTGAACTCCTTGGAGGACTCAGACTTTTCCTCCTCAAAGCGATGCTCCCACACGCTTCCCTTTCTGGACCAGCCACGCCAGACTTGCCACATTTCGCAGGGGCTGTGCTGGAGTCTCCGTGTGCTGCTTTGTCTTGTGAAGTAGCTTTCGCTCTGTGCTGAGTGCTGTGGGAAGGGGCTGTGTGTGTGGGCCTTGCGAATGCTCCCTCTGGGCACACTGGGAGTGGGAAAGAGGAGCCAAAGAGCTTATTAGGCTTGAATCTCTTTCCCTTTCTGCTGAAACGAGCACTTTGTTCTCTTCCAGTCATGGCACCGAAGAGGGACCGGCGGTGCTGCAGCAGAGCGTGCCGGAGCGGGTCGCCTATGTCGGCAGCTTTCTCGACAGTAAGCACTCGAGTGCCTTTTCATCCCTTTGTGGACAGCTAATCTGGCCGCCTCCTGCCAAGAGAGTCTTCAGTTGTGGGCCCATTATCTGCTCACTCATGCGAGCTTCTCTACCCTCCCGTAGGAATGTGTGGGGCCCCAGCATGCGGTTTCCCCTGCCGCTGTCCTCTGAAAGGCAGCAGTGGTGACAGGAGGGGCAGCCACTGTCCAGCTCTGCCACTAAGGGGGCCTCTTCCCAGCTACGAAGTCACACACAGGCTCTTCACTTGGGGGCCGGGGAGGGAGCGCGAGAGAGTCTCTCTGCATCCTCCACACTGGTGCTGGAAAGACCAAACGTAGGCTTGCATTTGGGAGCAATTGGCCACCAGCCCCTCTGCCTTTTTTTAAGGGCGGAGTGCAAGGATGGCAGGACTTGCTAGACTCCTCTTCTTCTTCCATGGTTCAAACTTCCTCCAGGGGAAGGTGTTGTGATGGAATTCAAGGTCCTGCTCTAAAGATCCCCCTTTCCATCTTCCAGAGCATTGCAAGCACAGATCCACCACACAGAGCCTGATCTCAACGGAGAAGCTTCTGGTGGGCGATGAACTGGAACTCGCCAAGGTATCACCGTGTCTTCAGTGTCTACCACTTTCAGCGTGGGTGTGCAAAGTCTGTCTTGACGTGCGTGTTGTGAGGCCGTGGTGGCACTGGCACGAGGGGGGTGGGCTGTCTTGAACTTTTACACGGATGGCCTGTCCTGCAGAGGGAGCCGTTGCTGGGCCGTGCTCTCAGCTGGTCTTGAAAAGGTTCTGAGCACATTTGCACACAGCTGCACGCTCTGTTTGTAGCATTCAGGCTGGACATCTCTGGATCACCACATCACTGGAGTTCTTTGGCTGGCGCAATGCGGAGCTGGAGCCAAGATCTCCCTCCCTTTATGTTCATGGTGTGATATTACGTTGCACCTTCCTTAGGAGGAACGCTCACATTATTGGGACTCCCTATTTTGTAAAAGCGTCAGTGACGGAATGGGCAGGATTGAGGCGAATGCCTGATGCTTTCATCTGGTTAGGGACCAGAACAGGGACAAAAGTGGAAAATGGATGATTATCAAGGCAGAGCCTTCTTTAGCTGCTAAATTTATTTTGGGTGGTGAAAAATGTCAGTAACTAATTATATAAGATGGAAATGCATTGCAAAACCTAAATAAACGAGAAAGAAAAGAAAAAGAAGAAAGAAAAGGCTGCACCCCAGGGTGGTCTTTGACAAATACTGTGGAAAGTTAGATGAAATTGGATGAAAGAGGAAAGTGATGAAAGTCAAGGGATTGCTGTACAATTTTGCATAGTGTAGAGAAGTTTTTCTCCCATCTCTCACAATATGAGACTACAAGTAATCCAGTGAAATTAATTGGTGGGAAGTTTAGCATGGGCAAAAGGGTGGACGACTTCACGGGGTCAGAATGGGTCTGTGGAATTCATTTCTGCAGGATATGTTGGTGGCCACCGGCTTGGATGGCTTTAAAAGGGGGTTAGACAGCCAAGCCGTCATTGGCTGCAGGTCACGGTGGCTCTGCTCTCTCTCCAGGGTGCCTCTGAATACTGGTGGGCGAGGGGTGGGCCTTTCTCCCCTGCTCCTGGTGGGCTTCCCAGAGCATTTTGCCCACTGTGGGAAAACAGTGTTCTGGGCCTGGGGCAGACCCAGCAGGGCTCTCACCTTTTCACAGCTCGTGTCCCTGCTTCTCTCCAGGTGGTGATGTTGCTGCTTTTCCATGCGTCTGTGAGTGACAGGATTCCTAAGGAGTGGACTACGGTGGAGTACAGCCTCCAGGTAACACAAGCTGCCTGCCTTCAGCCACAGGTCCCTGAGTCTCCTGTCTGGCTCCTCCAGCCCCATTACTTTGAGTTCTGGGTTTATCCTGAGCCCATGAGCCAGAGGAGAGCAGTCTGGGATGCTAGACCCATTCCTGACCACCCTGGGGGGGCAGCCGGAAGCAAAACAGGGTGACCTGATCAGGGGTGAGACTTGTTTCCCCGCAGCAACTACGAGCATCGGGAGGGTTCGGGGGCACTGTGGCTCATCCTGCTCCCCCTCTCTCCCTCAGGCGGAGATGGCCAATTTCCTAAACTTCATGCTGCTCCACGAAGAGTGCCTCGGTGAGAATCTGGAGAACTTTCTCCAAAAGAAAAGTAAGTGCCGGGTGAGCATGCAAGACTGAGATGCAGGGGGAGGCTGCTGAGCCTGCCTCAGTGGCCTAGCTTGTAGTAGCGCTCACGGTTGCCCTCGCAGGTGCCTCACTGCAGGTTTGTTGGCATGTCTTTTATCCCCCCTCCCGCAGTGTCGTTCTGCCCCCCCCCCCCGTGGCATCAGTCCATCCCGGGCTGATGAGGTTGTGGAGGCATCACAGTCCAAAGCGAGATGGGTTGAGAAGGGGGCTGGCGGGGAGGGAAGGCCGGTGGCCTGAGGAAGGGGGAGCTGCTGCAGGCACTGCCAAGAGGAGTGAGAGCATCCACGGGCTGAGGCTGGCGACGCTTCCGCAGAACTGGGACGGCAAGCGGCCGCTGTGGGCGGGGCCTTAAAAGCGAGTCCTGGAAACATGCTGTGGATCAGGGCCCCCCATTTTCCCGTGCTTTGGGGTGGTGTGGTGCGTGAGCCCCAGCCTTCCCCTCTTGGGAGCTGGGGATGTGGGCAGGAGTCATTCAGCTGTGGCTTCAGTCCTCCCCCACCTCTCCTAGTTCCCTAGCTCCAAGGTTGAAAGGTGGGCTAGGATCGGTAGGCAGTGAGCACCTTGGCAGTGCAAGTCATCAAGCCCTTGGCGCACTTCGTAGCAGTGCTTGGAGCACATTGATCAAGTGCGGGGCCAGTTCTGCCCCTCCTTTTTCAGTAGGAGGTGGAGGAGGGCTCCCTTGGCCCCAGCCTGGCACATGCGCAGACAACCTTTTTTAACCTGGTGAACAGGGCCAGCCAACTATGGTGGACGCCTGGCGTTCAACTATGGAGTGCAGCTGTTGAGGGCTAGCTGAACGTTAGGGCTGCTGAAAGGCCCTGGCTGTGTGACTAGACACAAGCGGCAGAAAGCAGACACGCACACTCTTCACATCAGCACTGTGGTGGGTGGCTGTGGTAGGCAGGTGTGGTAGAATTTTCAACATTATCCCTGCCCTGTGACTTGCTCCATCCTAAACCAGCGATCTTCAACCTCCTTCGTGTCGTGATCCCAATAAATAAATAAATAAATAAATAAATAAATAAATAAATACAGTACGAGCCTCAGGATCCGTGCTTGGTCTGCCTCCCTCCCAGCACGCTATCCTCCCCCCGCCTCAGTGGCTGCCCACTCCCCACCCGGTAGTTCCCTCCCAGCACTGTTCACTGTAACCAGATATTCTTATTAGAGAGAGGAAGAAAGCCACCCTGAAGCCGTTTTAGAACAGTCGGTCAAGACCTGAGCAGGACTGGGGTGCAATCTCCTGGTACCTGAAGGGGTGCAGCAGATGCCTTTACCTTTAGTCCAGTGGCTTTCAACCTTTTTCATTCCTGAAAATTGCCACAACCCCACAGCGGAGGCACCGCGACCCCAGGGTTGAAGGACACTGTCCTCAACTGCTGAAAATGCCAGCGATGCTCGCTGCCCTCCCAGGGGGCCCATCGGCAGAGGACGCGTTGCTCCTGCACCATCACCCCCTCTTTGCCTTTCAGCTGGCTGCCAGCATTGGTGGGTGGCCTGGTCAGTTTCTGCTTTGGGAATGATCCGTTTTCCTGTTTGTTCTTCCACTCATTCTGCCACTCGCACATCGTCGTTCCTAAGGCCCCACATGCTGCAGCTTTTTTTGCTTCAGGAAGCTGGTCCACCCCCTTGACAAAACAGCCTGCCCCTTTCCGTCACTTCCTCGACTTGGCAGTCTGCTCTCCCGGGGACTGGCGGTGCCCAGAGCAGTGTCTGACGCGTGTTCTCTGCTCCCTGCTGGAGTTGCTCTAACGTCCGGTGTGCCCTCCTCTCCCGCCAGTGTCGCAGCCAGCCAGTGTCGTCTCCAGCTGCAGCACGAGCTCTGAGGAGAGCACCCCGCCCAAGCGAGGTGTGCCGTTCCTGAAGCTCCACAAGGTGGCGTCCTCCTCCAGTATGAATAAGTAAGTGTCCGCTAGTTCTTCAATCTCCCGAGGGCGGGTCCTGCGCTCAGGGCCCCCAAGACAGACAGTGACTGGGTTTGGCATGCAGCCTGCCAGAAGGAAACGCCAAGCTCTTCTTGAAATGAGTCCAGCCACATTCCATGATGCTTATTCCTCTTGTTGTGATGTTTGAGCCTCCTGCCCAGGCCAAATGTGCGCTTCTTTTGTGGGAAGTCACATCCATGAGTGTTGACCCATGTGGGATGTGGAACCACACACTCACTCCAGTCTGGGGGGGGGGCGGGTATCTATCGTGGGCTGTATGCCATATTGATGTAAGCCTACTTACATTAATAGTAGGCTACTTCAAAATGCCAGGTGCAAGGGAGTGGCAACAGGATGCAAGCATCTTGTTGTCTACTGAGCTCCCTTGGGCCACCGTGAGATACAGGAAGCTGGACTAGATGGGCCGTTGGCAGTGATGTCATGCAGGGGGAACGCGGGGGAACTCAGTTCCACTAGTTAAAATTAGGGCTGACTCCGCCCACTTAACTCTCCCTCCTCCCCCCTCCCAATTCCTCTGCAAAGAGTTTTTCTTCTTGGTTGACCGGCACGCAGAGGGTTAAAGGGAGCGACTCCGGATTCCTAGGGGGGCGAAGGCAGTGATGTCATTCAGGGGGAACGGACCAGAATGGGCTTTCCGGATCCTAACGGGCTCCGTGGCTGGTTCCGGGTTCCCGACAAGTGTCAATCAAAAGTGAGTTCCTGTTCCTAAATCATTTGAATGACACCACTGGCCGTTGGCCTGATCCGGCAGGGCTCCTCTTACGTTCTTATTATCTATGAAAGACCCACAGTAGCCCTTCCTCCCGCTGTCAGTCATTCTTTGGCTGCCTTCCTGTGTCTGCATGTACTCCAGTAGCATTTGCCCACCAAAAGCCTGAGAAACAAGTAGAAGGATGCTGTGGTGAGGAAGCCTCACCCCCACCCCGAGACAGTCTAGGACAGGGGTCTCAAATTTGTTTCATGCTGTAGGCCAAACAGCATTAATGGTGCCTCCTGCCACTCACCACTGCCCCCTTCATCAGCAACACCCTGTTGCAGCAGCGCCATTTTGGGAGAATCGTGCAGTTGTGTGAGATTTTGCACGTTGACCTGGCGAGCCAGGGGGAAGAGGCTGTGCGGCAACCCAGTGCGTGCGGGGTGGTGCCCTGGAGCGGTAGAACTTGGGAACCCCGGGTCTGATGTAATGCATGTCACATGGGGGTGCCCTTGGAGCCTGTATCTGACGGAGCGCACTCCCGCTCGCCTCCAAAGGAACACAGAGGAGTGCAGACACAGTCGGTTGTGTGAGTTCCTGAGTCCAGCTGAAGGTGCTGGTGCTTGGCTTCTGAGGCCGCCGTATCTCAGAGGCCCCTCCTGGCTGCTGTTGCCACAAATAGTCTCACGCAGGGAGTGAGCTCAATAGGAGCAGGGCTTTCCCTGCAGTCACGCCGAGGCTTCAGATGAGGCGAGAACCGGAGTCCCTGACAGCCGGCTGGAAGCACTGCAGAGTTCACTGGCCTTGCATGGCCTTTGGCATGAACAGGGTGGCCGTGGGCAATGACTGCCCTGAGATTTTTTCGAATGCAGCTTGTTGAACCTGAGTTGTTAAATGTGTTCATGTTTAGATTCTTGGTTTTAAGTACTCTTATGTGCCTGGAGGGCCATTTTTGTGTGAAATTACTCAGCCATTAGGATCGTCTAGGGAGGCCTGGCTGCTCGTGCTGTCACTGAAGGCTGTGTGGGACGGGGCCTTATTGGCTGTGGCCCCCTGGCTCTGAGGTCCTGCCAGGGTGGAAGGGGGCTGCTGTGGCTGTGCTGCAATTCTGCTTAGGGTTCTTAACTGTTGAGCTCATTTTTGTTTACATTGGGGTCACTTAGGGTGAAAAGGGAGGTAGAAATTTAAGGAAACAAACCGTTTTGAGAATAGGAAAAGTATTAAATATCTCTTCATTTTATTTATGCGGCTAATGGTGCGTTGCAGATTCCTCTCCGGCTCGTCTCCCATGGGTGACATCATACAGACGCCCCAGTTCCAGATGAGGAGGCTGAAGAAGCTGCTGGAGGCCGAGAGGGAGAACCGGGACGAGCTGGAGCAGGAGTTGGCGGAGAATCGCAAGCTCATTGACGAGAAAGGTGGGCCCCTTGGCAGGCCTGTGTTGGAGCATTCGTGGCTTGGGCGTTTGAGGTGCTCGTGTTGGGTGGGCTGAACGTTCTTGAAGACATGTGTATGCTCCTGTTTGCGGGGGGGGGGCATAGGATCACTCAACGCAGTGCTCCCTTGTCTCTAAATTGCAGAGCAGGAAAGTGTAGTTGAAAGGGACCAAGGTGGACGGCCTCACGCCAAAAGCAGGCTGTTTAATTTCTTGCAGCCTCTTCTGGGGCTTCCCAGAATCCATTGCAGTGCTGCAAAGGATTCTGTAGATTCATGCAGCTGCTTATGAACAGGCCCAGCAGTGTCAGGCCCTTGGTCCGTCTCGCCCAGTTCTGTGTGCTCAGTTCTGTCCATTCCGACTGGCCGTCTCCAAGTGCAGCGAGAGTGTCTGTTGTGGGGGGAGGGCAGTGGTGGAAGGAAGCTGCCGAACGGTGCGTGAACTTGTTCTTCCCCTCCTCTCCAGACACCCAGATCCAGATGATGAAGCAGCAGATCGACCGCCTGACTCTCCTCCATGAGAGACAAGCAGCTGATCGGCCGGAGTCCAAGGAGCTGGAGGAGCTCCGAGAAAGGAACGAGAGGTATTTCCTTGGGTTCCCCCAGGGGCACTGTGGATTCTGATAACACCCTGCCTCCATTTTGGAGCAGGCCTCCTGTCTTGTCTTCCACCTCTGCTTCACTGCGCCCTTGTGAAGCTCCCTGTCTCTTTTCCCTCTGGTCCTTCCTTGGTGCTGTCAGCTGTACTGGAACGGTGCCCCTCCTTTGGGACCCCCAAACCCTTTCCTAGACCCATTTTGAGTCTTCCTAGCAGTCACCTCTGTCCCCCGTGCTCCTTTTTCCTGCTTCCCCAGAGGCATTGTCAGCACCTCTTGAAATGCAGCAGCCTTCCGTTCTGCCCCTGGAGCCTCACTGGTTTTTGGCCTGTTTTTCTCATGGCGCACAGTGTGAGAGCCACTGCAGTAGGCCACTGGTGTACAACTGGCTCAAAGGAAACAGTCCCAAAATGCATCGGTGGTGTGTCCTCTTGGCAGGAGCCGGCCGAGACCCCCCCTTGCTTCCTGTGATCCTGTCCTTCTCCCACTCTAGTGCCCAGGAAGTGCACTGAGGGACCCCCGTCCTCCTTTTAGACCGAGTGGTTAGGCGAAGACCCGGCCTCATGCTGCTGGGGAGGCTCCGCCCCTTCCCCACTCGTTCAGCTGCCTACAGTGTGGCCACTTTTTCCTCCCTCAGTCTGCTCACGCGCTTGCATGAGACCCTGAAGCAGTGCCAGGACCTGAAGACGGAGAAGGGCCAGATGGACCGCAAGATCGGCCAGCTCCTGGAGGAGAACGGGGACCTGTCGTTCAAGGTATGGCATCCCTGTCTCTGCTGCAGCACTGCTGCTCCCAAGCGCGAGGTGGGGGGGGGCGGCGGCGAGGGATTTCTGGCCAGCCCCCCCGTAGGTCCTGCTTCCTGAAAGGAGCGACGCATCTCCTTGGCTGGGCGCTGTCTCTCTGCCTGAAGTTCAGGTCGTTCTTGATTCTTTCACCTGGACATGTAATCCCAGAGGGTTTTCGCTGAAGGCGGGGTGGGATTTCTGTCCTGTGGGCTGTAGGAGCGAAAGGGCGACAAGGCAGTTGCTGGGTGGTGGCCTCAAACAGTCGACTCCTCCAGTAAGAAACGACAGCAGCGTTGGAGCCAAAACAGCCATGTCAGGCAGCCGATGACCGTCACCTCTGATGCTGCTTGCATGAGCCTTCCCTGGCACTGAGGACTCTGTGCCTGGCATGGCCGTCCTTTGCACACCTGGAGGTGCCCCTTGGTTGCAAGGAGTGCCCTCGTCTTCTTGGGATGCCGCATGGCAGGGGTGGGGAGTCGGTGCCAGCGCTCAAGTCGCGGGCAGTTGGCAGCAGACAGCGGCTGTTCCTCTTTCCAACGCAGCTGCGGGAGTTTGCCCGGGCTCTCACAGAGCTGCAGGAGAGCGAGGCGGAGCTCTCTGAAGAGCACAGCACAGCTCTGAAGGAGTGGGAGGAGCGGAGAGCCGGCCTGGAGAGGGAGCTCCACAGTGCCCTGGCGGAGAAGGTGAGTGAGGGTGTGGCAAGACCAGGGCCAGGTGGCGTGCCCTGAGATGCGTGCGTGGGGATGCGAGCGTGTTGCAAATCCGTGCTGCAGTGTGCTGGGAAGTCTCCCCCAGAGTGGCCCTGCTGCAGAGGGAGGACATTTGCATTTTAATCCATCAGCAGAAGCAGCCTGCAAGTGTCCAGAGTAGAGCCTGAGCATGGCTTGGAGGACACAAGTCACCTGCTGCTCCTGGGGGCACCTGAGAGGGCTGCTGTCCGCAGGGGCTGGGCTTCCTGACACACCCTGGGAGTGAGCAACTGAGCAAGCCGACTGCCTCGCAGAGAGCAGCAGCAGCAGGCAGAGTTGAAGGCGGCCGCACCCCCGCTCCCCAAGGAGGAAGAGGAGGTGGCCACCTCTCTGCTCAGTTCAGAGCCCAGTCACTGTCAAGGGGAGGGAGGTGGGGAGGCCCCCTCCTGTGCAGACAAAGCCAGCAGCGCCCAGTGGCAAAGGAGCTGCACTTTTTCCTCTTGCTTGGCGCCTCGTGCAGTCACCCCTGCAGGGGCCTGGCCAGGTTCCCTGGAGCTGAAGGAGGGACGGGAGCCCTCGTGCTGCCCCCACCGAGCTCCTGTGCGTCCTCTGCGACTCTGGGCTTCAGCAGCCAGCCACGGTGTGGCCCTCGGCAGGAGGGGTGGGAGGGACTTGCGGTCTGCGACTCTGTGCTCCCGTTGCTCATTCATGCTACGTTTCTCCTAGAAATGCTTGGAAGAGAAACTTGAGATTCTGCAGGGGAAGATCTCCCTGCTCGAGGACCAGCTGATGAAGCTGAAGGAGAACAGCTCCCTGCCGGAGAAGGGAGAGGTGATGGGGGATGTCCTGAAGGTAGGAGCAGGGCCCAGGTGGGCATCTGTCAGTCGCTGGGAAACCCTTCAGCACCTCAGTGTGTCGTTTCAAAATTCATCCTCCTGAAATGAAACAAACCCAAAAGGGTTTCTCCCTCCCTGGCCTGCATTTAAGGGGTCTGAGTCTGGCTTCCGAGTCTGCTGCGGACCAGTGTTCCCTGTAAGGGGTCTGCGCAGTGCGTGGACCCCCTCGGCAGTTGCGCAGCATTGCAGCATCTTGTCAGCGGACTTCTGGATTGCCAAGCGCCACTGCTTGGAGCTTGGGTGGAAGGTCCGCGGCTGCACCGCCAAACACCTTTGCGGGAACACTGCTTGGGGCCGTGACGGGCTGTCCACCGTTTCAAACACAAGTCTGCTTCTGCAGGGCCTTCACACCTTCCCTGTCATCTCCCATCGCTTGCTGGACGGGAGAGGACCGGGAAGGTGTGCAGGAACTTGAGGCCTGTGCTCAGAACTGTTGACAAGCCACGTTCCGGTGTGGGAGCTGCATGCAGCTGTGTGTGAGGGGTGGCCTTTCCCTATCCACCAGGCTCCCTGTTCCTCCTTCCTTGCGTGCTACAACAAGAGTGCTACAACATTGGCTTCTCACTTGGTCTCCCTCCTCGGCAGCTCGGTCCCCCACGCTCTTTGTTTTTTCTCCTCTCCCCAATAACCGTTGGGCTTTCCAACGTGCATCTTGCACACCTTTCGCATTCCATGTGTTCCACTGTTTTGCCCCACCTAATTCGCCTTACCCACCCAGGCTCCATACCGTTCCCTCTTTCCCAGTCTGTTTTCCGCTGCAGAACACTTCAGCCCTCCTACTTTTAAGTCTTTACAGTAATAATTTTTAGAAGCCAGGCGGAGTGTCAGTGTGGAGCCACAGAAGAAGAAGAGAGAAGAGTTCACATAGTTCCCTCCCACTTCTGCTCTAGAATTGAGTTGTTTTTCAAATTGCAAAGCGCGCTCACCGTGGAGGGTGGCTGGGGTGAGGCGACAGTGTGCGCATTCCCGCTCCTGCTTCCCGTTCAGGCTGGTGTCCCACTCTAGCCTTGTTCTCTGTCTTTTTTCAGTGCTTTCTGTGCTTAGCCATCTCCCGTGTTGGCTACTGAAACATGATAGCCAAATTACAGTAGACACGGGATAGCCGGAGGAAGGTTTTTATCAATATTTTTATTCTGCGCAGAGGCTGCCTCAGACAAAACTTCAAAACTTCCTGAGGAGCAGCCTCGAACAATAGCTCACATAAGTTTTTATATGCAAAATTGCATAGGTAGCATCATTAAGCATACAGAACAAACATTGGCTAATTAAAATGCATAGGCGTTACGTATTTAATGTTATCAGAAAAAGGTTTTCAGTTTCAGCTTCTCAGCAATAGGTTAGCTTGGGTGTCAACTTGACCAGAGCTCATCTTTTAGTTTGCATTCCTTCTTTATCTATCCCTCCTGGCTGGTACACTCTAAAGTCAAAACAGGGGCGCCAGCTGCATAGCAAGAAAAAATGTTTTTATCTCTCTGTGCTCCGTGCCCTTTTACCCAGCCCTGGCCTAGCGTGGCTTGCAGCAGACACCAGAAATGGCTAAGCTTCTTCTATTCTGTACATCAATCAATATCAATATCAATCACTTGCAGGAGGGCACCAAAGCAGTAGAGCACTGGGTGGGGAGGCATGTTCTTTTAGGCATTCGAGAAACGGGGTGGGCAGAGGGGCAGTGTGCACCTGTTGAGCTCCGGAGCTGTTTGCACACCGCAAGGGAGTGTGGCCGGGATGCCTGTGTCCTGGCAGTTGTGGCGAACAGACACAGATGTGCAGCCAGAGAAGGGACCTCGTTTCGCCCCACTTGAGAAGCGCTGAGCTTGGAGCGAAGGCCCTTTGAGTCGCCCCTCGGTGCCCTTTTCTCTCCCATGGCTCCAGCCCACCTCTACAGTCTGGATGGCAGGTAGTGCTGGGCAGTCTTGACGGCCTCCCACCCAGTGCTTCAGGCCATGTGCCTGTTGCCTTTCAAAGGCTGCATTTCATCCAGACCCAGGCATTTGTTCACTTGAACATTTGGTGTTTCTGCTTACGTTTTTTTTAAAGCCACATTCAGTTTCTGCCAAGTAGGGAAGCCGTTCCGGGGAGGAGCAGGAAGGGGAGGAGTGGCCTGTGACAGGCGTCACGTGGTCAGCCAATCAGTGCCCTCCATGGCTGGCTTCTGCTGCAGACAGGAAGGACCTGTTTCCCTTGATCTTGGTCCCGAAGTGAGTGCAGGGCGTTTGCTCTCAGTGGGCTTCCCGCCAGAGTTGTGTTCGTCTGGATGTAGCCAAAGCCCATTCAGGCAATAGTGGAGAGGGAGGGATGGAGACGCTTGAAATGGAGATCCGGCATGACCTTGTCTGTTCTTGCTTCCCTCGCAGCTGGAAGACCTGACCCAGCAGGTGAGCAGCCTCAGCAGCAAGCAGGCGGAGCTCCAGGCCACCGTCCTCCGCCTCGAAGAGGAGAAGCGCCTGCTGGAGGCCAGCCTGCAGTCCGAGAGGAGCGGCTTTGCGGAGGAGAAGCTCCAGCTGACGGGCCTCCTCACCAGCCTGCAGAGTTCCGTTCTGGAGCTCTCTCGAGCCAAGGAGAAGCTGGAGCAGGAGTCGCGGGCCCAGGACGAGCGCCTGACTGCCCAGGTGGACACCCTGACGGCGGAGGTGGCCAAGCTGACCGGCCTGCTCCACCAGAAAGACCAGGAGCTGCTGGCGCTGCAGCAGCAGGTGGAGGCGGAGCGAGGGCAGGCGGGCCGGCTGGCGGAGGACCTGCAGCGGAGCGAGCAGGCGTCCAGGGCGGCCGTGCAGGAGCTGAGCCTCCAGGTGGACCAGCTGAGCCACAGGCTGCAGCAGAGCGGCGAGAAGCTGGCCCAGGTGGAGGCGGCCGGCCGGGAGGAGTACAACCGGGCCGCCCAGGAGAAGGAGCTGGCGCTGCGGCAGCTGCAGGAGAAGAAGGCGGAGCTGGCGGCCCTCAGCAGGCGGCTGCGCTCCCTGGAGGAGGAGCAGGGGGCCTGTGCCGCAGCGGCGCAGCGCGAGAAGGCGGAGCTCGGCCAGAAGGTGCAGGAGCTGGAGGCCCGCGTGCTGACCCTCACGGCCCAGTGCCAGCAGAGCGAGGCCCAGGCGGGGGCCCTGCCGGCGCTGAGAGGGCAGCTGCGGGAGGCCCAGCAGAAGCTGGCCGACAAGGAGAAGCTGGCCAAGGAGAACACCCGGCTCCAGGAGCGGCTCCTGGTCCTGGAGGAGTCGGTGCGCAACACGGAAGGCATCCTGGAGGACGAGAAGCGGCGGGCGGCCGAGTCCCTGGAAGCCAACCTCCGGCGGATCGCGGAGCTGGAGGAGCAGGCCCAGGAGCTGGCCGCGCACCGGGATCGGGCCCTGCGGGACACGGAGGAGGAGAGGGCCCGGAGGCAGGCGCTGGAGGGCGAGTCCAGGGCGAAGGTGGAGGAGCTCCAGCGCCAGCTGGGGGCTCTGTCCTCGGGGGCGAGTGGGGAGCTGGAGGCCAGCCTCGGAGCCCTGCAGGCGGATCACGAGCAGGTCCGGCAGCAGCTGCAGGCAGAGCGGGAGAAAGTGGCAGAGCTGGAAGGGCAGGTGCGCGGCCTGAGCGCCCGGCACCAAGAGACGCTGGCGGCTCTCGAGGCCGACCTGTCCCGTGCTGCCGCCCAGATCAGAGCGAAGGAGGGCGCGGAGGAGCAGCTCAGGGCAGAGGCGGCCTCTTTGCAGGAGAAGGCAGCGGCCGCACAGCAGGACGCCGCACAGGCTGTGGCCCGAGCGAAGGAAGACGGGCGCAAGGCCGCAGCAGCCCTTGAAGCGGCCACCCGCGAGCTGACTGAGGAGAGGCGCAAGAGGGCAGAGCTGGAGGCCCAGGCGAAGCAGCAGGGCGAGCAGAGCCAGAAGGACCTGGCCACCACCACATCCAGCCTGAAGCAGAAGGAGCAGGAGGCAGAGCAGCTCTCCGACCAGCTGAAGCGGCTGCAGGCCCAGCTGGAGGACGCCGGGCGGCAGCAGAGCCATGAGCTGGCAGCCCGGGAGGAGGAGGCCAAGCGCCTGGCGGGCGAGAAGGAGCAGGTCCTGGCAGAGCTGGCCGCGGAGAAGGCCGGCAAGGCTGCCCTGGAGGTCCAGCTGCAGAACGTCTCCAACGAGCTCCGCGTGGAGGTCTCCGGCCTGCAGGAGGAGGTGGCCCGGGCCCGGGAGTTTGTGGAGGAGAAGGAGCGGGAGCTGGAGGAGCTGCGCCTGAAGAACGTCTCGCGCAACGAGGAGCTGCGCGACCTGCAGAAGACGGTCGGCAAGCTGAAGGGGGAGCTGGCCTCCGTGGAGGCCCTGAAGGAGCGGGCGGCCAAGATGGAGGGCGAGCTGCAGGGCTTCCTGGAGGTGGCGCGGACCCGGGAGGCCGAGCTGGACAGCCTCAAGGCCGTCGTCCAGGCCAAGGACCTGTCCCTCAAGAGCCTGGAGGAGGAGAAGCGGCTCCGGGAGCAGGAAGCGGCCTCCAGCCGAACGCTGCACGAGGAGAAGCTGAAGGAGTGCGAGGCGCTCGGTGCGCAGGTGGAGCGGCTGGAGCAGCAGTGCAGGGAGCAGCGCAGCGCCGTCGCCAGGCTGGAGAAGGGAGCGGCCGCCTCCGAGCGGCAGCAGCAGGCGGAGGCGGAGGCGCTGAAGCGGGAGGCGGGGCAGCACCGGAAGCGGGCCGCGGAGCTGGAGAGGCTCCTGGAGGCGGCCAAGTCCGCCCAGGACAGCACGCTGGAGAAGCTGCAGAGGGAGCGCCTCGAGAGGGAGCAGGAGCTGGCCCGGAGCCGAGAGGCCGCCGCGGGGGCCGAGAAAGAGCTGGCCTCCCTGCGGGCGCTGGCTCAGGAGAAGGGCAAGTCCGAGGAGGGCTGGAAGGAGCAGATGTCGCGCTGCCTGCAGGAGGGCGAGCGGAAGGCCAGCCTCATCAGCAGCCTGGAGCAGGAGATGTCCATCATGCACAGGCAGCTCCTGGAGAAGGAGGCCGAGAGCAAGGACCTGCGGCGGCTGGTCCTGGCCGAGTCGGAGAAGAGCAAGAAGCTGGAGGAGCGGCTGCGGCTGCTGCAGTCCGAGATGGCCACGGCCGCCGCCCGGGCCGCCGAGAGGTGCTCGGCCATGAAGGCCGAGGCCCAGGACTACCAGGAGCAGGCCGAGAAGCTGCGGGGCGCCTCGGAGGCCCTGAAGAAGGAGCTGGGCCTGCGTGCCAAGCGGGAGGAGGAGCTGGGCCAGGAGCTGCAGGCCTGGCAGGAGAAGGCCTTCCAGAAGGAGCAGCTCCTCTCGGCCCGGCAGCAGGAGGCGGCCGGCGCCCAGGCCCTGATCGCCGAGCTGATGCCCGTCAAGCGCCTCTACCAGCAGCTGCAGGCGGAGCAGGCCGCGCTGGAGAGCCGGCACCGGGAGGAGGCGGAGCGGGCGCAGCAGGCCGCGGGCAGCCTGCAGGCGGAGCTGGCCAGGACCAAGCTGGAGCTGGCCGAGGCGGCCGCTGCGCGGGAGCGGTGCCTGGAGCAGGAGCGCAGCCTCCAGCAGCTGCAGGCGGAGAAGGCCGGCGGTGCCGAGCGGCTGGCCGCGCTCCAACAGGCCCACGCCCAGCTGGCCGAGGAGAACCGGGCGCTGGGCGAGAGGTCCCGGCACGGGCTGCAGCGCCTGGACGCGGAGCTGGCGCAGGCCCGGCAGAAGCACACCCAGGAGCTGGAGGCCGCCCGGCGGGACTCGGAAGGCCTGGTGGCCGGGAGCAGGCGGGAGGCCGAGGAGGCCCAGAGGAAGCTGGAGGCCGTGACCGGCAGGTACGAGGAGGCCAAGCAGAAGCTGCTGGTGCAGGTAAGGCCCTTCCCCGGCTGGTCCGCCTTGGAGCGGGGGGGGGGAGGTTGGTTGGCTGGTTGCCGAGCAAGAGACAGGAAGCAGCTCCCCGGAGCGTCCCTCCCCCCGTGGGCCTCTCCCTCCCCCCATGAAGTTTCTGGGCCAGAGGGTGGGTCCACCTGCCTGCGGCCACCCCCTCCGCCCCAGCCCCACCCTTCTCTTTGCAAGGTATCGGGGGGGCAGTGCCTTCACTTCCGCCCCCAGCCGCTCCTCCTGTGCTGCCCTTCCCCTGGGCCCCACGGCAGCCCCACGGGGAGGAGTCGGTGCCTGCCCAGGAGCGGCTCTTATCTGGTCGCTGGTTTTCCTGGCCAGGCTCGGCCGTCTCCCGTTGAGTCCCTTCAAGTAAGAGGGAGCTCTGCAAGGCCACCTGCACGCCTGAGAGCACTGCCTCGCCCCCAGGGTCCCGGGAGATCACCTGGCTTTGCTCTCGGCAGTGCGATTCGTGGCAAGAGAGTGTGCTGGGTGTGTGTGTGTGTGTGTGCGCGCTCTCTGGAGCCGTGCTCGGGGTCAGGACGGCCATCGCCGCAGTGCCCGCGGTGTGTCTGCGCCAGCTGGTGTCTCAGGCCTGGCGAGCCCGTTTCTTTCCGTGGGATGGTTGGCGAGAGAAGGGGGGAAGCAGCAGCCTGGCTGGCCCATCCAGAGACGCGGCATCCTGGTTCGTGGTGGGCCGCTGCAGGCTGCTGCTGCCCCCTCCTGCCGCTCTCCTCCCTCGCAGCTTCTGGGCCTGCGGCAGGGCAGTGGTGTGCAGTCAAATGCTGGGGCATGGAAGGAGGCAGGACAGCGAGGCTGGCAAGCAGTCGCAGGAGCAGGAGCTCGCAAATTGGATCCACCTGCAGTCCGGTTCCTGCCGCAGCCCCGAGCCGTCCCAGCCGTCGTCTTGTCTGCGGCATGTTCACATCTGCCTCCCTTGCTTCCCCTCTCCTCCCTGCAGGTGGAGCAGCTAGAGGCCTATCAGAAAGAGCGGGCCAAGCAGGTAATGCATGCCAGGGGTCAGCTGCTTAAGCGGTGATGAGAGTGCATGGCCCCCGCTGCTGCCGCTGCTGCCACTCCCCCTCCACCGCGGCAGGGGTCTCCTCTTGTGAACTGTTTGCAATGAGCACTCTGGAGGATGAGCCTGGAAGGCTGGTTTGCTCCACGTAGCCAGGGCGGCCACCCTCCTTGTTTTGGGGGTGGTGGCGGTGGCGGCCAAGCAAGGCTCCACAATCCTTAACTAAGCAAGCGCCCGCCTTAAAAATGCTGTGCCTTCGGCCCCGCTGTCTCCACACACAGGTCAGCACGTTTTTCATTCTCTTCTCTAAAAAGTTGGAAATCGCGAAAACCAAACCTGACTTGCCGAGTTCTCTGCATCAAAAGCACCAAAAGGCACCTCTGCGTTCTCTGCACCTAAAGGTTGCAAACCGTCAGTACAGCCCGTGCGGTGTGGCAAGCTGACGGACTGGGCCTTCGGTGGGCCTGGCTCCTGCAGGCAGCAGTGCTGCCAGGCTTCCCACCAGCTGCCCTTCCAGCAGCTGGCGGGAGAGGACGGGGTTTCAGCAGCAGTTTCTCTCCAGGAGGTCTTTTGCCAGGTCCGCGGGGTGGGCGTGTCTGCCAAATGGCAAGAAAAAGTGCCCTCCGTGGTTTGTGTGGCACAGTCAATTGTGCTTTTTCAGTGTGTGGCACAACCTGCTCACAAGGTTGCTTCTGCTTGTCATCCAGCCTGATGCTGCTTCTTTCTGAAAGGCGGTTTGGCTTCCTGGTAGCTTCCCTTGTTTACAGAGTGCTTCCCTGCTGGGATAGGCCAGGCAGCTGGAGGGCCTGGCAGTTGGCAGCCACCTCCTGTCTCCTAACTGCGAAACAGGCAGGAAATGCAGATGGGTTTTTTAAAAAAGCTTTTAAAAGGCGGTAAAATATTAAAGCAACAGAGGGGAAAATGCAGGGATAAGGAACAAGGCACTGGCAGTCCAAAGGAAAGGAGGCAGGGCAAAGTCTGGCAAGGGTGTGAGGATGCAAGCAGCCAGGACGCCTTCTGGCACTTTTCCTATACTACCTTCTAAAGCTGGCTCAGCCCGTTGATGTTGCGCCCGCTCTTAGCTCGATGAGTAGGGGGCTCCCAGGGAGCCGGAGGAAACTCCTGGGACTGAACCTGGGCCAATGCACAAGGGCTTTGTGGTGACCCCAGTTTGCATCTCCTGGGGGACATCACCACTCTGGTGGTGAGCCCCTGCATTTCCTCTCCTTGTGTGTCTGGGCTTCACGGCCCAACGGCCTGGCTCAAAGCAGAAGAAGGCAGGCGCAGAGCCGTGGGTGTTGCTAGTTGTAGGGAAAGGGCCGAAGTATTTGGCTGCATCAGAAAGAGCTTAGGAAAGACTTGGTCCAGAACATGCAGTTTTTTTGATATGGAAGAGGGTACCCCCTTCTGGGAGGGTCAGGCAAGCTATGGAGGGGGGGTGCTGCTGCTGCTGCTGCAAGGGCGGGCAGTGTTCTTTGGGGTCAGGCGGATGCAAAGGGCCGCCCTTCTAGCGCTCTGCAGGCCCGTGGCCTGAAACTGGGCTCCAGCATCTTGAGGGCCTGCCTAACCCTCAAGCCTGCACGTTTAAAATCCCTCCGTCCTCTTAAGAGCAAACCAGCTGCAGCAAGAACCTCCTGGACCTGCCCCTTCGGGAAGCCCTGTGGATTCTCGCCAGGCCCTGGCGTCCCTCCGGGGCATCAGAAGCAAACAGTTGGGGAAGGAGAGTCACCTCGCTTCACGCGGCAGGAAGCGCCTGGGGGCGGGGGGTGGGGGGGGCTCCCTCACCTCCTTCTGGGCCGGTTTCCTGCTCCTGGCCGTCGCTTCAGGGGTTCATCCGCTTTGGGCATTCCACAGCTCTCCTGCTGGCAGTGGGGGGAGACGCTTCACTAACACGGACTGCTCCGGCTGCTGGAGGCCACTAACCTGCCCTGGTGCTGGCGCGCAGGGTGTTCTCTGGGCGTGTGCAGGGTGCTGCTCTGGCGTAGGGGCTCCAGTGGAAGCTGGCGCTGTGGGGAGTGGGCTTGGGGAATGCTGCTGCTGGCTGCAGGAGGGCCTGCTGGGCAGTGCTGGGGTTCTTGCAGAGTGAGCAGCAGCCTTGCGGCACCTGAATGATTTGGAGGCTTGAACAGTAGCAGAGGCTGTCGGGTGCAAGAGGCCATCGTGCGGCACTCACACGGCCGTGGGGTCCAAGGGCTGGGAAATGCACGAGTGTGTGTGCGTATGACTGTCTTTATGTGGTGTCCGAGGCAAAGAGCAGCCCAGACCTGACTCGCACCACAGCAGCGTCGGGGCAGCACAGAGTCTTCCTGGCTGCACTAAGTTAACCAGCCGCAGGGGGCGAGAGAGGAGTCCAAGCCTGAGTGGATGTGTGAGGCTCCAAAGAGTGGAAGGGCAAAGGGCACAGTTTGCTGGGGGACGGCACCCCTGGCCCTCGACTGCCGTGGCAGCGGCCTTGCCCAGGCCTGGCTGCTCCTGCTCTGCCAGGCCTGTGAGGAGGGCAAGGGGGTCCCAGGATGGCCCTGCTGCAGGTGACCTGGCGCCCCAGGGGAGCTGTGAGGGTGTCCAAGCGGCAGCTCTTCCAGCAGGAGGGGGGCTTGGAGTGACCTCTTTTCCCCCTCTCCTTTTCCAGGTGGAGGAGCTGAAACAAAAGCTGGCTCAGCAAGAGAAGCTGGGCCGAGCGCAGCAGCAGAAAGCCAAGGTGAGCTCCTGGGGGCGCTCTGCACGTGGCTGTGCCCCTGGCAGGAGGGCCTCAGCTCCCCCACCCACCCACCCCTTGGATCTGGAAGCTGTCCGTGTGGACCCAGCCAGCCTGCCCCTGAAACCAAGGCTGGTTGTGGCTGGTCAGCCGGGCACCAGCCTCCAGGTTCAGAATGAGCCCAGCCTGCGCCCCCAGCCCTGGCGAAGGGCCGGACCGGGATGGCACCTCTCAGGTTACGCCCTGCCCCGCCAGCAGCAGTGGTTGTCAGCCCACTTTCGTGCACGGCTAGGTTAAGAGCGTAAGAGGAGCCCCCTTGCTGGATCAGGCCAAGGGGGCCCATCCAGTCCAGCTTCCTGCATCTCACAGTGGCCCACCAGAAGCCACATGGAGCACACAAGACCAGCCAGATGCCTGCATCTCGCTGCCACTTCCCTGCACCTGGCATTCTGTGGCAGCTTGCTTACTGTTAGTGAAGAATTGTATTTATGTATACGGAATGTATTAAAAACGTAAATATTCATGCTTTTCCCTTCACTAGGAGGTTTCAGACCATAAACAAAGCTAATAAGCAGCTAAGCAAAACAGAACCGGCACAGCACAGCAGAACGAGCCCCCACAGCACTCTCTGCCCTGTGCCAGCCCTGAGCCAATTCGGAGAGGCAGCCCAGAATAAGTTCTGTTGGGAGACGCATTAGTGGCAGGGCAAGAACAGGCCCGGCTCCCTGCGGTGTGTGAGGACAGTCTGGATCTCTTCCCCCGTGACAGGTGCGTGAGGAGGAGCTGCAGGCCGAGGTGGAGCACCAGAACGAGAAGGCGGCAGAGCTCCAAGCACAGCTGGTGCAGAAGGAACAGGCCGCGGAGCACTACAAGGCCCAGGTACGACCCCCGGAGCTGCCCTGTCCCGCTGCTCTGCGTCCCTCACAAGGAGCGGCAGGTTGATGCGCCCCTCGCTTGCCCCTTCCGCAGATGGAGAAGGCCAAGACACACTACGACGCCAAGAGGCAGCAGACCCAGGAGCTGATGGGGAAGCTGAAAGGCCTGGAGCAGCTGCAGAAGGAGAACGCGGAGCTGAGGGCGGACTCGGAGCGCCTGGCCAGGGAGCTGCAGCAGGCCGTCCTGCGGGCGAAGGAGTCGGAGCTGCGCAGCAAGAGCCTCGCCAGCCAGGTCCACAGCCTGGAGGCGCAGGTAGGAGGGGGTGTGGTGGCAGCAGCAGTCCCTCTGATTCCAGGCTCCTGGCGCTCTTGCCCGCTGCTCAGACCAGCGCTTGGGAGATGGCAGACCAGACCAGGGGAGATGGCAGCAGCGAGAGCGCTAAGATCGTGGTTCGCTTCAGGGCGTAGATTGCGGCTGGGGGGGGGGCGTACCAGTGCCTGCCCGCGTCCACAGGGCTCCCCAGCCCCAGTCCATGCCCAGAAGTGACACGAGGGTAGCAATTGCGTCGCCCCAGGTTGAAAGCCCCTGGCTTAGACCAGAAGCCTCCCTCCGCGTAGAAATCTGACTCCTGGCATGGCGAGGAACCGGCCTCCTTCCAGCAAGGAAAAACCTACAGGACAGCCAAGCTCTGGGGGCGGGGGCAGTGCCAGGCAAGATCTGCGTGCCGACAGCCCCATCCTGTGGCACCTGCTGCTGAGAAGGCCTGGGGCCGGCAGTGGGGGCAGGCGGGGCGGGGCGTGCGTTCCAGAGGCTGCCTCCTCACACCATTGGCTCAGGCTGTCAGAAGAGGCGGCTGTGCAGGACACTGCTCTGACGTTGCCCTGTGATTTTTTTCTGGTTTAAAGTCAGAGGTTTCATAATAAAATGTTTACAAAACATTTGTATCCCCCATGAATTCCTAAATCAGCCCCGTTTAATCTTGAGTTTGTCCCTCAGCTGATGTTGGGAAAACTCCATGCCACACCGGGCAAAATGCCCCCTGGAGCAGGGTCTCCAAGCCCCAGCCCAGGGGCCAGGAGCGACTCTCGGAGAGCAAAGCTCTGTCTTCCTGTGAGAGGCTGGGCCTGCTGACCTCCCAGGCTGTGCTCTGGTTGCGTGTGGAGGGTATTCTGAGGGCCGGGGGGGGGGGGCCGTGAAGGGCAAAAGTAGTTGCTGCCGAGTTTCCCCAAAGACCGGGAAGAGACGGGTTCATCCCTCTGAAAGCCTTGGAGGCCACCCCGGCCCTCAGAACGTGCTCTGGGTGTTTCCTGTGATCAGCTGGTTCCAAGACGCGTCCTCCGGCACATTCAAGGAAGCTGTTCGTGGGGTGGGGAAACGAGAGTCCCTGGAAGTGTGTGCTGTATTTCTGTGGCGTGTATTGGAGCTTAGAGGAATCCTGGAACTTTTGAGCACAGTCATTCGTTCATGTATTTATTTAAAATTTTTATTTGTATTTATTCATTTATCCGGCCCTTGACACCATTTCAGACATGTGATGCGGCCCTCAGGCTAGAACGTTCTGAGACCCCTGATATAGAGTAACAAGTTAAAAACGGAAACCAAAAGCCCTTGAGGCTGCAGACTTTACACACCCTTGCCTGGGAGGAGGTTCTGTTGCACTCGGTGTGACCAGCTTCTGAGTAGTTGTGCATGGGATCCGTCTGTTGGAAGCCTGTGCCTGTCAGTCAGGTCCAGGCCTGCAGTCAGGGGGATCGTGCCCAGTTCAGTAAAAATATGCAAGCGTGTTCCAAGAGGAGCTCAGAACCTGGGGTTTCCGGGGTGTGGAACTCTCCCCACGCAGCGTGCGGCAGCCTTCCTGCCTCTGGCCACCCGTTGTGTCTCTGTTTGCTCCCCAAACGCAGGTGGAGTTTGCGGACCGGCAGCTGCGAGAGCAGGGCAAGCTCCAGGTGGCGCTGGACCCCTTGAAGAGCCGCGAGGCTGACATCAGCACGGACAGCCTGGACTTGAGTGCCGGCGATGAGGGGCGGTTGCTCCACTCCACCAGGTACAGCCTCCCTCGCCCCGAGGGGCAGGACCCCCGTGTGGCCCACTCAGTGGCCCGGTGCTCAGGCCTTGACTCTGACGGAGTGCTCCCCCCCCCCGTGCCTCGTCTGCCCCGAGGGTGGGGCTGGCAGCGAATTAATGCTCGTGACGCGCCTCTGTGCGCAGGCCTCCTGAGCCCGTGGCCCGGCCTTGGTCAGCCCAGTGACGGGGTCGTGGCCTCTCCTTGCCTCTCCCTGCAGCAGGAAAGCCCGGCGGTCCCTCTCGGAGTCGGGGACCGCAGAGTCGTCCAAGACCTCCCAGCAGCTGCCCCGTAAGGTCGAGTCCTTGGAGAGCCTCTACTTCACCCCCATCCCCACCCGCACTCGGTCCCGGGGGGAGAACAGCCTGGGGGCCGCAGCGGACGTGTCCTTCGAGTCGGGGCGGAAGACTCTCTCGGCGCGTCGGCGCACCACACAGGTCATCAACATCACCTTGACCAAAGTAATGTGGGGACTGCAGCATGGTGGGGGCAGCATCGCCTGGGAGGGGGGGCATTTGCAGACGCTCCACTGCAGCATCTGGTGCATGCTTTTGTCATCGCAGAAATGACTGGGGCGGGGGGGTCAACCACGTCATCAGGTCAACCACGTCAGGTCTTGGAAAGATCTGGAGCTCGGTGCAGGGTGCAAACCTGAACAGCTCTGCGCCCATTTCTGCTTTTGCACACCTGCAAAATGTGCCTCTGTTGCATTTTTGTGGGCGGCAGGCGCAGCACACACGTTTTTCTGCCGTGCAGTCGCCGGGGTGGGTGGGCAGCAGCCGCTCCCCCCGGTGCTCATCCTGCCCGTGCTTTTGTGCAGAAACACAGCGAGCCAGAAGCCCTGGGCGGTGCCAGCGCGTCCTCCGTGAGCAGGCGGTCCGCTGGGGCTCAGGCTCCCGCCCCCAGCCACGAGTCGGTCAGGACCCGCCTCCGCTCGGCCGCCGCCTCCTCCAGCCGCTCCCTGGCCAGCCTCCCCTCCCAGGAGTCCCTCGCCAGGCTGGACGCCTCTTCCCCCGAGGACAAGGCGGGCAACACCACCCTGATGAGCCTGCCTGGCTACCGGCCGGCCACCCGCAGCTCCCTGAGACACTCCCAGTTTGGAGCGGCAAGCACTGGTGAGGGGCTGGGGCTGGGGCTGGGGCGGGAGCCGGGCGTCGGCCGGGGCTGGAGAGGGCCTTCTGGGGCGGGCATCGCGTGGGCCCCCTCTTTCTCCTCCCGCTCGGCTTCAGCAAGGCACTCGTTCCCCTGGACCCCACCAGTCGGCCACAGGCTTCCGTGGGGTATGTCGGGAGGACGGTCTTCTGCAGGGAGCAGCCCTTTGGCTAGTGGCCCTGGAGGCTTCCCGGCGCTCTGGCGGGTGAGCCATTTGGGGCGCAGGAGCCTTTTTTGCAGGCGGTTCTCAGTTCGTAGTGACGACACCTGGGGCTGGCAAGAAGGGCAGTGACCTCCGGCTCCCCTTCTTCCACCCCTTCCTCCCAGTTTTAACCTTTTCAAACTTAGCCCCCCCCCTTCTAAAACAGCAGGACATCACGAGGCCCACTGACAGGTGAAAGTACTTGGATTAACTGTGCATTAGTGGCCTGTCAGTGGAAGCCTGCATGTCTACTCAGAAGCAGACCCCATTGTGCTCAGTGGAGCTTACTCTCAGGGAAGTGTGACTGCCTCTTCCTGCTCCATCCCAGTGACGGGGGCCCTCCTGTGATCTTCCAGAGCATTTGGGTCACTGACTGGGGTTTGGGGGATGCCGTGAGCTACTTTGGGCAGCTTTGGCTGGTGGTGGGGAGTTCCGCAGCTCAGGCAGGCGCCCCCTGTGCCGCTCCACCCCCGTGCAGGCCGGAGCAGCTTCTACCTTGGCACCTGCCAGGACGAGCCTGACCAGCTGGACGACTGGAGCCGCATTGCCGAGCTCCAGCAGCGCAACCAGGCGTGCCCCCCGCACCTGAAGACCTCCTACCCGCTGGAGTCCAGGGTGAGTGAGCGGCTGTGCGCAGGCAGACCAGGGTGGGGGGCCAGCCGGGCGCTGATTTTCTGCTGCGGGGGGCCGCCTCCTTGGCGGGACGTCGCTCAGCCCCCGGCAGGGTGATCGGTGCTGCCTCCACGGCCACAAGCGGCCTGGCTCGCTCCTGCCCAGGCGTCGCTTGGCCCCAACCCTTGGCCTCCTCCTGAGGACTGTGGGTGGCTCCTCTCTTGTCCCAGCCGTCCCAGTCGCTGTCCACCATCACGGATGAGGAGATGAAGACTGGAGACCCCAAGGAGACCCTCCGGCGGGCCACCCTGCTGCCCGGCCAGATCGCCGAGGGCCGGGCCACCCGCCGCAGCACGCTGGGCTCCTGGGCCGCAGGCGGGGTGGCCACTCGGCAGCAGAGGAAGCGACTCTCGGAGGAGTCCCAGCAGGGCCCCGGGACCCCTGAGGTGAGCAGCCCCCCCAGGGCCCTTTGGGCCGCTTACCCTGTGGGGGGGGGGGTCGGGGGGAGCGGGCTTGCAGCTGGGTGGGGGCTGGACTGTGTGGCTTGATCTGCGCCACGTCAGAAGAGTGCTGCTTCTGCAGATACCAGGAACCTCCCCCTTCCAGGCCCGTTCAAAGGCCAGAGGACCTTCACGGGAGGGGGGGGAGAAAAGCATGGGGAGCCCAAGCCTGTGTTGGAGCGGAGGGTTGTGCCAACCCTCGGGCTCCCCGCTCCTGCCCCCAGTGTGCCGGGCGGAGCTGCTGCTGGCTGCTCGGGAGACGGGCAGGCGGGGCTGGTTCCCAGGGCCTCGGTCGGGAGGGTGCCCAGGAGCGCCAGGGGGAGGGAGACTCCGCCCCGCCGTGGCCACTGGAAGGCAGCAGCGTGGGACTGGCTTCGCTGACCGTCCTGTTCCACTGCTTGCCCACCACAGAGGTGGGCTTGGGGGTCTCCCGGGGAGAGCCCCGGACTGGCGTTGTCCTGCGGGTGGTGGGCGGTGTTGGGGCAGTGGCGCCTCCACTGATTGGCTGTGAGGCTCCAGGGACTCGGGCAGGAGGCTCTTTCCCGCCACGAGGGAAGCCGGCGCTCGCACTCCACGGTGGGCTGAAGCCCGACTCTCTCCTTCCCCAGTCCAAGAAATCGGCCAGCTGCTTCCCACGGCCCCAGACTCCCCAGGGGCGGCCCGAGGAGCGCAAGCCCAGCACCTTGGCAGGAGGCAAGAAGGGCAGAGGCCAGCCTGCCGGCAAAAAGGTGAGGGTGCCGCTCTCCCGCCCAGCCAGGGGCTCACGGCACGGATCGGGAACGTCGGCAGCGTGGCAGCGAAGCGGCTGTGGGTCCCTGAGGCGGGGGCCCCCCTGGCGAGACGCACCTGAGCCCAAGAGCCGAGGGTCAGAGCTGGGCGGGGGGGCTCCTGGGGGTGGGAGCGGGACTCTCCAGGGCAGGCACTGGGTGGCGAGACGGCCCCGTCGCCCTTGCGCTCTGGTCGGGGGCCGCTCTCCCTGCTCCGGAGTGCAGCGTGGGGCTCTCCGAGTGCGGCCTCTGTCCCACGGGAGAGGGGAGACCCCGCTGGGGCGCGCCTTCTCTGCGGTGGCGCCACAATTCTGGAATTCCCTTCCAGGGGGAGGAAAAACTCCCCTCCCTGTTGGCTTCTCAGCGAGGGCTCAAGACGCTCCTCCTGTTTCGCTTGGGTGATGGGCTTTTGCCTGCCCTCCGTGCCTCTTATAAGGGTACTTTGACTCAAATAGTCCGTCGTCCCCTCAAGTGGTTTTCTGGTTCTTAATGACGGCATTCGTTGTTTTTCATGTTGCACGTTGTAGTGTGGAGCTTGTAAGCTGCCTTGGGCACTTGCTTCAGCAAGGGAAAGCTGGTGTATACTTTAAAAAATGAAATAAATGGCCGAGGAGAAAATGTGCAAATTTTCAAGAATCCAGTTTTCAAGAGGCGAGAGGGCCCCCCCCCCCCCCCGTGATCATGCAGGCCGCCCTTCCGGCCTCTGAGCTCAGCCTCTGAGCAGCGATCTGCAAAGGGAGGGTGAAAGGGTGGCCTGCGTGGAGAAGGGGGCTCTCCCAGTGCCGTGACAGCAGCCCCCCTCTCACGCCTCTCGGTCTGCCCCCTCCCCCATGGTGTTCCCTGTCTTCTCCTCTCCCCCCCCCCAGAAGCACAGCAGAGAAAGGGCAGCACTGGGAGAGCCCAGTTATCATGGGGGCTGGACAAAGAGCTTGGGGGGGGCGTATCTGGCGTAATGCCACTCCTTATGCTTGACGCACGTGGCTTAGGTGTTGCCTGCTCAGCCCTGGATTTTTTTTGGGGGGGGAGCAGGGGGGCACTCTCCTGTCTCTGTGTTTTACTCCCAGAGTCGGCATAGGTTGGCAAGCGGGGGGTGACTGGCAGAGTGATGATGGTGTACCTTAACAGAGCTGGTCGTGTCTGGTAGCGGTGGGCAGACAGAGGCGCCCACGTCATTTGCGTAGGCGGAGCAGTGGGCGGCCAGGAGTGGCCTTGCCCTGCCCTGCAGTGATCCTGACTCTTCCTGTCCCGCAGCCCGAGAGGCGGCAGTCGCTGGCCTTCAGCATCCTGAACACGCCGAAGAAGTTGGGCAACAGCCTCCTGCGCCGCGGGGCCAACCGGAAGGTGACTCCTGCCAAGTCTCCCCGGGGCGGCAGCCGGAGATCCCCACGGGCGGCAGCCTCTCCCAAGGGCAAGGTGGGGCAGCTGGGCTCGCCAGGGGAGGGGAGGGGAGGGGGGCAGGCAGGCAGGCAGGCAAGACTCCAGCAGCAGCAGCAGCAGCGGTGCAGGGTGAGGCCAGGCGGAGCAGCCCCTTCGCCACAGCTGTGCACTGGGGGGGCCTCCTGGAGGGACAGAGGCGGCAGCCTGGCCTGGCGAGCAGGAGGTGCGGGAGGCGGGAGCCGAGCGAGAGTCGGGGGTGGGGAAGTGGCGTGCCTGCCCTCAACGGGACGGTCAGGGCCCAGTTTGGGGGGGGGCACTTTGCCCCAAGCGTGACGCTGAGTTGAACAGACCCCTCCTTTGCAGCGCTGGAAACTCGGCGTAGCCGGAGGAGCAGCTTCCGATACTGCCGGGTGTTTTGTTTGGGGGGGGGGGCAAGTGCCCTCTTGGCAGGGCCAGAGGGACAGAAGAAGGGGGATGGCAGGCCCCAGGCTGCCATGGGGGAGGGAGGGGGGCAGTCTGTGGCCTCCTGAAAGCGAACAGCAGGTCCCCTCCACAGGGCTGTGGTGATTCAGCGGGGGGGGGGGCGGGGGGGGCAGGCCCTTGCAGAGGCTGAAGGTGACGTCCAGCAGCCCTGCAGTGGAGCAGCGACAGGACTCCATGGCTGGGCGTGTGCCTCCCCCGTCCCCACGCCCCACAAGCCGGCCCAGGAGCGGGGCTGTGCCTGGCTCTCGGCCTCCGTCCGCCTTCAGCCGCTCCACGAAGGCCCCCCGTGTCCCCCCTTCTGCAGGCAGAGGGACTCGCCGGACCAGCCGTGCCTGCTTCTGCCCCCCACCCCCAGGCCTGTACGTGGCCCCTCCTGAGCAGCTCCTGGCAGGGCCAGCACTCCCGGGGGGGGCACAGGTTCTGGGCCGCGGCACTGCACGGGTGTGAGAGGGGCGCACTGGGCTGGCCCTCCCACACGGGGGCTGACTGTGGGCTGCAGGCAGGGCTCCCCACACTGCCCACAGCCCCTGACTTGGAGGCTAGGTGGCCCCACCGTGTTCTCCCCACCCCATGTCACTCTTGCAGGGAGGAGGGGGGCCTGGGGGGCCGCGAGGGGTGCCCGTCCCCTGGCCCACTGGGGCACAGCAGTGGGGGCCCCTCAGGGTGGCAGGAGCAAGGTAGGCCCACTGCTGGGCAAGGTCACGGCAGGACTGGGGGCAGAAGGGCCTGGGGTGGGGGTGCCCGGCCTGATCTCCCCTGCACTCTCCCCGCCTCTCCCCGCAGGCGAACTCCAAGCTGCTGAAGACCACCAAGTTCTGATGCCGTTCCTCCTGACTGCGAGTGCCCCCGTGCCCTGTGTTCCCCTGGAGTGGGGGGAGCAGGCCGCCGACACCCCCAGCGCCCCCCCCACACTCCCGGCCGAGCATCGTCGCCTCCACCCCTCGCTGCCCCCAGGCAAGCGGCGCCCTCCCTGCCAGCCCAGGCGCAGCCCAGGACTGAGGCCGCCTCGCCCCGGCCCTTCACTGTGAGTGTGATTTGGACGCTGGACGGGCCCCCGAGTGTCGAGGCGTGGGCCCTCCCCAGCAGCTGCTGGAGCAGCAGGACAGCCCTGCAGGGCCCGCAGAGGCCGCCGGCCGCGTTGGGGAACCCCCCCAGGAGCTTGATGAGGCTCCGCCCGCCTCGTGGCCTTTCACGTCCAGGGTGGCCCCTCCTGCAGAGCGCCTGGCTGGCTCCCCCCGCACCCCCCGTCCCATCGTCTGGACCAGCGACACCCCCTTTCCAGGGGGCCAGGAAGGCGCATGTTCTGGACCTGCCACCGCGGACTCCCCCCAGGCATCGGAGGCGGAGGGGCGCCCCCACTCCCTCCAGTCGGCCTTTCCGCGGGGCAGGCGACCACAGGTGGGCGGCCGAGCTGCCTCTTCTCGGCCTCGTGTGTCTGCACAACGCCAGCGGTGCGTCTAGAGCCGGTCAACTCAAGGGATCGAACAGGCAGCTTCTGGCAAAGGCATTGAGGACTAGCTGCTTTGCTGCCTCCTACACAAAACTTGGCTCTGCCTCCTGGCGTCAGGTGGAGTGGGGGGGGGGCTTCCTCCAGCCAGCAGATCTTCTCCAGCCGTTCCCAGGAGCTGTGGGGAGGGCTCCAAAGGCTTCTGGTCTGCTGGCCGGCAGCTCTGAGGAGAGGGTGTGCGCGTGAGACCGAGAAGCCCCTTCCCCGACCCCCACGGGCTTTGCTTGGCTGCCTCGCTTGTAGTGTGCGCTGTAGGCAGCGGTGCCGGGGGGAGACTTCAGCGCAGTGTTCCTCGAGGGGAGGGAGGTGGGGGAGGCTCGCTGGGGGTGGCTCATTCCTGCCGGTGGAACGCATGTGGGAGCCCTTCCCTGTGCCCTTGCGAGGGAGCCGGGGCTCCCCTGGGGAAGGACAGTGCTGCCAGGCCGCTCCCTCTCCCGGCAGGCAGGCAGGCGGGCCGGCTGGGGCAGGCTCCTCTCCGGGGCAGCCGGTCCTCGTGGGCTCATGGGCAAGACTGGGAGTTGGTGGCAGGGGACCAAGAGCCTCCTCCGCGCTGTGGGGTGAGGAGGCTTCCAGCCCCACACTCAAGGCTGCCCCCCACCCCAGGGAGCTGCTTGCCCAGCGGGGGGAGGGACACTGCCTGAAGCGCTCCCCACTGGCAGCCCCCCAATATCTGCCTCTGTAGAGCAATCCAGTGTCTCATTTTAAATAGTGTTTCTACTTGTAAATAAACGGTATTTTTCTCCCAAGAGCAGCCTGGCGGTGGGTCCTCTCTCAGTCGCTCTGCCTGGCGGCTGGGCCGTGGCTGGCACCTGCCAGAGGCTGGGTCAGTTGAAAGCTGGCAGTGGGCCAGGCGTGTGGGACTGGCATTCGGGGCCTATTGGGGGGGGCTGGGGAGTGCCTCTGCCAGGCGCTTGGGGGTCTTCGGCCTGGACCAGGAGGCAGTTGCTCTCTTGCCTGCCTTCACCCATTCCCCCCACCCCCCGTGTCAGGAGGTGGGTGTGTGCTTGCAGCCCGCCACACTGTCAGGTCCCAGGAACCCCCCTCCCCAGGTCCCCCCGTGGATCCTGCCAAGGGCTGCAGCCGACACATTGCGCACTGCCTGGCCCTGACTGACCAGCTGCCGCTTGTCCTGCTCACCCCCAGCCGACCTGTGTGGGAGGGGGCAGCAGCCCAGGCCTCCCCCCAGAGCCCTCGGAGCAGCCCTTCCTCTGCACCGGGCCCAGAAGCGGGCAGGGGCTTCCACGAAAGACCAGGGACACCTTGCAGGGCACACCTGCCTGTGGCGGCATTTTAATAGTCATAAGGGGGGGGGCTGGTGGAAGCAGGAGGAGGCACACAGACATACACACCCCCGACTGGCCAATCTGCTCTAGGCAAGGAGCAGCCTGCCTCTGGCCTCCCCTGCAGCAGCAGCAGCGGCGGCTCGTGGGGCGCAGGTGCTCCAGGAACCCTCCAACGGCTTCTATTCTGCCTCGGGCTGCTCTCCTTCGTTCCTGGGGAGGCCGGCACAGCAGCTGCAGGACGGAGCAGCCAGCCTGGGCCTGCTGCGTGGGGGGGGAAGTCCCTGCAGCGCCGAGCTGGGGGCTGCTGGAAGAGGGCCCCGCTCCTGCCCCACGGGCGATGGCTCGGCCTCCGACTCCTGGCTAGGCCCCCCGTTGTCCCTGCAGAACCACGGAACGCAAGGCGGAGGGTCAGTCTCGGGCAGCGGCCAAGAGGACCCCCCCCCCGCAGAGTCAGCCTCATCGTGCCTGTCAGAGGATGGGGGGGGGCTTTTGTGAGTGCCTTACCAAGGGGGCTGAGCAGCCCCCTTCCAACCCTATCTAGCACTGGACGGAAGGTGGCTGGGGGAGTGGGCCAAGGGGGGGGGGCTAACCTCGGATCTTGAATCCACAATAAGGAAAAGGCGCCATCTCCTGGCCTGGGCAGGTGTGCAGAGAACGCCCCTCCCACGCCCCTCACCTTGGAGCTTGGCCCCACCTCAAGTCCGACAGGATGACCAGGCTGGAGCAGCCGTCTGCCCCCCCCCCCCGGCCGCCACCAAGGGCTGGGGTTGACTGCTGGGGGGCTGCCTGGCTCAGAGGCGGGGTGTGTGTGTCAGTGATGCTGAGCTAAGCGTGGGAGGGGCCACAGAGTGGGCAAAGACTGACCTGGAGACGGGCATAAGCAGCCAGGTGGCCAAGCTTGCAGATGACGCTAAACCTTTCCGGGTGGTGAAAAACAGAAGAGGTTGTGAAGAGCTCCAGAGGGATCTCTCCTAACTCAGGGAATGGGCAGCAAAACGGCAGATGCGTTTCAAAGCAGGCAAGTGTAAAGTGATGCACTTTGGGGCAAAAAAAATGCCCAAACTTCGCATTTAGGCTCCTAAAAGACATCCTGGGGTGCTGGTGGACAACTCGATGAAGGTGTCGACCCAGCGTGCGGCAGCAATTAAGAGGGCCAAGTCCATGCTTGGGGTAATTGAAAAAGGGGGTTGAGAATAGAACGGCCAATATTATCGTGCCACTGTACAAATCGATGGTAAGGCCACACCTGGAGTATAGTTCAGATCAGCCCATGTGCAAAAGGACACAGCGGAACTAGAAGAGGTGAAGAAGAGACCGGCACGATCGCTGGGCTGCAGCCACCTCGGAGTGCCAGACGCAGGGAAGTGGCAATGAGAGGCGGGCGTCCTGTGAGCTCCCTGCGTGGGCACCTGGTGGGCCACTGTGAGATGCAGGACGCTGGACTAAGTGGGCCCCCTTTGGCCTGATCCAGCACAGGGGCTCTTTCGCCTTCCTCGTGGGCTCCTAGGGAATCGGGACGTTGCCCTGAATGGACCCCCCCTGGTCAGAGGCGGAGAGGAAGTGGGCGTGGCGAGGGGGCTCAGAGCGCCTTCTGCCTGGCCCCTGGCCCTGCTTGGCATGCAGAGGTTCCGGCTGCTCTTGCCTGGCACAGCTTGGGCGGACCCTGCCGTCGCCTTCCTCAGGCACTCGGACTCTTACCCCCAACTTAGCCCAACAGCCGCGGGGGTCCCAGGTGATGGTCTTCCGGGCGACGCTCGCTGGGTCCAGGATGATGCACTCGAATTTTGTGTGCAGGTCCCTCGGTGCGAAGGAGCGGAAGCTCAGGACGCGCGTCAGGACGAGGCCTGCGCTTGTGGCTCTTTGGCTGGAGGGGAGAGAAGCACAGCGGGGCCTGAGGGGGAGCCTGGGCGAGGCAGCGGGGCAGACCCCTCGGGGCAGAACGAGGCGCCCTCCTTGGGGCTGCCGGGCCCCGAGAGGCTCTCCGGAGGGGCTGCCTTGTCTTCTGAATGCCAGCCGTGCCATCTGAGACTGGGTGGCGGCAGCGGCAGCAGCAGCGCTGGGAAAGAGGCGAGCTGCGTCCGCCACTCGGTTCAGGGCCGGCTTCTGGGGGAAGCTGCACCACTGGTGGCGAAACGGGACGGAGGGGGCGGCCCATCTGGGCAGGAGAGCTGGGCTGAGCCAGGCCCCTGGGGGCTGCTGGCAACTGCCCGCTGGCTATAGGTGAACGTGCAGGTGGGCTAATCCTTATCTGGACAGCCGATTGTTTTCAACCTTGCTGCAGCACGTACACTGGAAGGCCTTGTGCCCACTCCCACGCAGGGTGCGCCCTCTGCTCTGTGGTGTGTACCTGGCCAGGCACTGCTGGGACGTGTCAAAGAGGCCAGCAGCCACCTGCCCGGGTCACTGTGCAAAGAGCAGCTGGAAGCATCTCCCATTCCCCTGATGCCCTTATATTAGTCTGGAATCCAGTCTGGATAAGGCCCGCTCAGCCCGGAGCAGGGAGTCGCCTCAGCCTGGCTCCTCTTGAACACTCACGGGTGGGCTGCTTGTAAGGATCCTCCTAGGCAGGGGCAGGCGGCATGGGCGTCAACTGGGCCTGTGCCCCGCTTTCGAGGACCCTCCAGCCAGGGGGGGTTCAGCAGGTGTTGTGCCCGTGTTTTTTCCAAGCGGAGCTCATGTCTCTCTTGAGAGCGAGATCCAGCCACGGACAGGACAGGCGCGAGCCTCCGCAGGGTCCCAGCAGCAGCAGCCGGAGCCGCTCACTGCGCTGTGCAGGGGAAGGGGCTCGGGGAGGCGAAGGAGAAGCCGGCTCCTTCCGTCTTCCTGCCTGGAGCCCAACTGGGACTGACAGCAGCTACTCACATGGTCTCGGCCTCCCTCACAGCGCCACCCGGGTACAAGGTGTTCACGAAAGAGTCGTTGGCCAGCCAGTACATGATGCTCTCTGGAAACGGGCTGAATCCCTGGCAGGCGATGCTGAAGTTTTGCCCTGGAGAGGGGGGGGAGAAGGGGGGTTGCGCTGGCCCCTGCCCGTTCCTGGCCCTTTGCAGGCTGTGGCTGGGGGTGGGTTTGGGGGGTTGAAAACCGCTTTTGGGGCGCTAGCAACGGCCTTTTGGCAGTCAAAATATCTGAATAAAAACACGTGTTTAAGCTTGGTGTTTAAGCTATGTTCCAGAAATTAAAACAGACTACTTTTCCAATTAGAAATAATACTGTGGCTGCATCTATACCGCCACATATCACCTGTCTCATCTACCTCGCACACTTTTAAAGCATTTACAATTAATAAAAATGAGAACTTGGATTGAGAATGTAGAATAAAAACACGTAACACTGCAATTTGCAAAAAAATTTTTGCAAAAAATATTTTTTGCACTGCAAAAAGTATCACCAACCCCCGTTATGGCTGTGGTACCCCACAGTCTCCCAATCCTATGTCCGTCTGCCCAGAGGTTCCTGCCCCCCTTTCCCGGGTTCTAGAAGACCTCAAGGGGGCTCCAGCCTCCAAAAGCTGAAGCCAGGAGCCACTTTCTCAGGCTGCTGCAGCACCAACACCAGCAGGCTCGGTTGGCCTGGGCAGAGCACGTGCAGAGACACACAAATGCATTTCACTTCCCTGGTCAAAATGGAGGCGGCTCAATCCTGCTGGGTCCGGGTACTTGGGTGGTCCCCTGCTTTCCCTCCTGCCCACGTGTGCCTGAAAGGACCTGCAGCCCCCCTTCCTCGGGGCCTGAAAAGGACCCGGCGGACCCCCAGCCCTGCTGCCGTCATGGGGGGGCGGGCAGCCCGACTTACCCAGGATAGGACGGCCTCGCAAGGGACTGGAGATCTGCGCCTGCGACGTCACAGTCGGGTCTGAAAAGAAGGGTCTTGGTGGGGAAAAAATAGCTGGGGGGGGGGACTGACTGCTGCCCGGGGCAGCTCTTGCACTAGGGGCAGTCGTGCTCACGCCCAGGAGGTCTGTGCCCTGCTCACCCGCCACCGCCACCTTTTCCTCTCTGGTCCTCCCGGTGCCCCCTCCGGCCACCCAGCGCTCTGCTGCCAGGACCACTGGCTGGCCCCTCCACAGGCCGATCCGGCCCCAGCTCCCACCCGCCCCGCCAGGGTTCTCGCCTGTCTGCTTCGTATCCCACTGTGCCCTCTGCACGCCCTTTGCTCCTGCCGCCTGCTGGTCCTTAGGCCTGGAACTCCTCCTCCACCGCTTCCAGGGCGCCCCTCGGCCTGCCTCCCTTCCCGAAGCCTGCTGTGTGCAGGAAGCTGTGCTGCTGCTCCCACCCCTTGCGCGACCGCAGCAGAGCCCAAGTCCTGGACGCCTCTCGGTGGCACCACTCCGCACCCCCCCCACCCCGTGCCTCTTTTTGGAATGAGACACACCCGCCCGGGCAGGGCTCTGGCGCCTCCTTCTGCTGCAGCGCTGGGCACAGTGAGGGTGTGAGAAAGCGGCATCGCGGACGGGCTGCTGGTCGGGCCATGCAGGGGCAGCCCCAGGGCACCTGCTGGGAGCGCCCCCTGTGCCCTGGGGGCACGTCCTGCCACAGCAGCCCAGGTGGCGACTGCACGGATGCCCGTGCCAGGAGTAACAGGGTCCTTCCAGGGGAGTGCAGGTGCTGCCCAGGGTCAGGGATCTGGGCCCTCCGCGCAGCCCCTCCCACCTCTGCCCGCCGCCTTACCTGTCTCCTGCAGGGGGATGCAGCTGGACAGCAGGGCCACCGAGAGGACAGCCACGGAGCACCTCAGTCCTGCAAGCAGAGCAGGGGGGGCATGAGGTGGGCAGAGTCTGGCAGGCACTGGGGGCTTCCAGGGACCACGGGGGGGGCTGACCTGGGGGGGTCAGTGCCTGACATTGTGGGGACAGGTTCAAATGGCCCACCAGGAAACTTGGGCGCTGCCAAGCAGTGCTCCCCCCCCTTGCCTTGCCTTGCCTGCCTCTGGCTGGGCCCTCTCCCTGGCACCTGCCTCCCACCCCCACAAAAATTCACTGCTTTTGGAGCGGGAACCCCACAGTGAAGCCCCACACCCCAAATCCAGGGAGCCTGCCCAGAGGAAGCACCGGCACTAAAAGCCGCTGAGGGGTCCGGGAGACTGGTCAGCGTCACACTTCCCCCCCCCCATCCAGTAGGACAACCATGGCAGAGTTTGTGCCAAAGCTGGACTTTCTACTGGGCCTGTGTCACTGGCATAGACAGACTCCACAGACCTGTGTGTGTGTGTGTGTGAGCTCACTGCACTGCACAGCGCCAGCCACATCTGTGACAAGGAACAGTGGCGTTCGGGGGTTGGCTTCCAGGGTGCCCCCCCCAACCTGCAGGTGCCGCCCTCTGGAGGCATTCCGGGGGCCTTCCAACAGCCAGGGACACTGTGCACGGACTCCCCAGCCTTCAGAAGGTCTTCTGAGGGCTGAAAGGAGTCACGTCCAGGTTTTGGCCCAAAAACCGGAGGTGATCCTTTTGGGCTTCCAGAAGTTCTCGAAAGGCCTTCTGAGGGCCGGGGGGGGGGATGCGCACACCTTCCCCAGCTTTAAGAAGACCCTCAGGGGCCATCCTCCTCCCCCCAAAAATAAGTGGAAGTGGAGGGCAGGTGACGGGGGAGGGGTGATTTTGGTGCCCTTCCCAGCCTGGCACTTGTGCAGCACAAGGACAACATATTGCACCCAACCCTGCGCCCAGCATGCTGCCTGCCCCTGCTTCGCCTTCTCTGCCTCACTGCGTACTTTAAGAGTAGGGAGGGGTTTTTTTGGTGCAGATTTTGTGGTTTGAAAGGCAGAAAGCGGGGTTAGGGGGTTTTATGCTAAGGGTTCATTTCTATTAATTTTAAATGCTTAAAAAGTGTACTAGGTGGGCAATATAAACGATATAGTGTCAGCAGTTTCAGCCACAGCAGTATTTCTAACTGGAAAAGTAGTCAAGTTTAATTCCTGGAAAACATCTTAAGCACCACAATGCAGCGAGTTGTGCTTTTAATTGCATCGTTTAACCCCCCCCCCTTCGGCTTTGAACACACACAAGTCCTTCAGCGTTTCTGCTCCAGGCGCTGCAGGCCCGGCTGCTCTTTGCGCGCCCAGCGCCGGAGAAGAGTCCGCAGCCCCCGAGGCCACCAGGCTGCAGGCCGCAGAGCCGCGGGCGGCCGTCCTTGAGCCCCGATTCTGCCCCCCAGCCAGGAGGGAGGACTCGGCCGCGCCCTCTACTCCTCAGTCCGGGTTTCCGAATAGCACGCGGAGGTGGGGAGCCTCGTGTGCCTGGCAGGAACCGCACTGCACCTGCGAGCGAGCGGCAGCCCACGGAGAGCGGGGAAGGGCTGCGGGCCTCTAGCAGCTGCCGCCACAGAAGCACCGAAGGCAGCAGACGGGCTTGGGGGGGTGGGGTGGAGTGCGTGCGCTGCCGCTGCTGCGGTCCTTCACGTCCCGCCCGCGGGGAGAGTCTCGTCTCCTTTTGCCCTCCCCCGGGTCTCGGACGCCTCCTCTCCGCGCGGGACCAGGGGACGCCGCTCCGTCAGCCAGGAGGGAAGCCGAGGCAGCAGCGCGTGGGAAAACGGGCGGCACGTGGGCCTCGGTTCGAACCCGCCCGTCGGGGCTGCTGCTGGTGGTGGCTTCGCCGGTGGCCATGCGAGGGTTAAAACGTACCCCCCCTTCTGCGAGGGGGGAAGGCAAAAAATCGCGGGGGGGGGGCAGCGCTGGGCGGCGGTTTCCTGGAGGTCCACGTTCTTCCACAGGCGCCAACGGGTCGTTCCGGATGCGTGAGCGAATGGCGCACGCCTCGGCGGCCGAGATATCGCCCCGGACACGGTCACAAGGGCTCGCGTCAGGATGCCCAATGGGTGGATCCCCAGGTGGGACTGAGGTCGTGCAAGTGCTGGACGCGTCGGTCGGCACGCCCAGCTCCGCCACACCGCCTCCCTGGAACCCTGGCACAGTCCCATTCGGAACTTGCAGGCCGTGACGTCACGTGGAAGGCGGGGCCCGTCCTCCCGGGTATTTCATTGGCAGCGTCCTCGGCACGTGCAAATACTGGGACGCGGGTCAGGGAAGGGGCCGGTCCGCGGCTGGCGGCGGTTGTCGCGAGCTGCGCCCGGGGAGGCGGCGGCGGCGGCGGCCAAGGAAGGATTTAAAAGCCACTGTGCGCGCCCAGCCTGGGAGGGGAGCGACACCTGAGCCCCCCCCCCCCGCCACAGGCAGGACCCCCGAGGAGGCCGCGAAGCAGCAGAACAGCAAGCGGGCAGCAGCACAGGGGCCAATGAGGGCTGTGCGCCCCCTCCCCACTGCTGCAGGCGAGGGTCCAGAAGTTTCGAGGCGGGCCTGCGGGGAGGGTGCAAGCGAGACCTGCGCACTAAGGAGCCTGCGGTCCGGCTTCTCTCCGCCACGTGGCTGGCGGACGGGCAGGGCAGGACCAGACGGCAAGACGCGGGGCCGGAGGCGGCGCTGCGCCTTCAAGGGCCGGGGCCAAACACGTACAATGGGTGAATTTGGAAGGGAGGGCTGCAGGAACTCTGGAGCCTGCTTCGCATTACTCCTACAAATAGTGCCTCTGAGCACGCGAAGAGTGCTTTCTCCCCACCTCTCCAAAGGACAATCGCAACGCCAACACCACCCCATGTCCTCAAGGGAAGAGAGAGCCCCGAGCAGAGCAGAAGCCGCCGGCGGAGGACACAGCAGACTCCTTACCTGGGCCTGGAGACATCTTCGTGGTCCTCCTAGCGAGCTGGTGCAGGGCTGGAGAGAAAGGCAAACATTTATAGCCAGGTCACCGGCTATGACTCAGGGGGGGCGGGAAACCCCACAAAAGGACAGCAAGCACAAAATCCCCCCATTAGCTGGCAAATCACAAAACCAGCACAAGCTTTGAAGCAATGTGACTTCTCATTTTGACTGTTGTCATTGTTTTGTTTTACAACTTCTTAGAGATGGACTGGGGGGGGCGGGGGCAGCTTTGAGGCACAGCAGCCACAGGTCACCACCTTTACAAGGCCAACACAGTTTATAAATTGCATTCCTGGGAATGTGGATGACTGGGGGAGGGGGATCTGTGCAGGAAAAAGCAGTGTGAGGGTCTGACCTCAGAATGTCGCATTACCTCAGTGCCAGGTGCAGGGGGGTGGCCACAGGATGCAGGGACCTTGTTGTCTCCTGTGCTCCCTGAGGCACCTGGTGGGCCACTGTGAGATGTAAGAAGCTGGACTAGGTGGGCCTTTGGCCTGATCTTGTTTCTTATGAATGATGGAATTTGGACAGCTCCAGCTCTACGGAGATTATTCAAAAGCAGTTCTTGAGAGCCTTCCTTTGCTGGCCTCTTAATACATTGGGGGTGGGGTGGGGGGTGGCATGCATGCGCACACAAGTTGATTCGGGCTCTTTCTGAGCAAGGCTGACTCATATCAGGCTGTGGAGCTCTCAGTCATGGGTTGACCCCAGCAGCGCATGGTGAGGGGACACATATGGGAGACGAAGATGCTTTCTGAGGCAGGGCTTGAAAGGGGAGAGCCAGCAAGCCACACTGCTACTGGGAACGTGCCAAAGGCTGCACGAACCACGGCCGGCCCACTGCTGCATACCAGCTGCTGGGCAACTAGAGTGGGAGGGAGGGGGGCTCGCCGAGATGGAGCCTGCAGGGGAGTCTGAGTGCGCAGCAGGCAGCCTTTGAGCTCAAGGCCTCAGCTGATCCGCACTGCACGGTGGTTCCCCCACAGGAGGGCAGGCCCTGCTCTTGCAATCCAAGTGACAACAACAAGGAAAGACCATTGGGAAGGGGGTGAACTTATGGCGCAGGCTGCTTTTCAACGAGAAAAGTGATAAGTAGCTATAATTCTCTCTGATGTTCTGAAACAAGGAGCCCAATTCTCTGTGCCAGATTTTCTACTGGCAGTTTACAGTGTGTGAATTTCAGAGCAAACCCAATTTTCAGGCTGTAAAAGAGCAGAATGCAAAAATTCCCAGATGAACCCAAGCACAAAGCAGGTCTGGCTCTTGTGCCTGTGGAATCTGTGTGTGCGCGCATGCGTGCGCATGCACACACGCTGCTGATGCTGCCAGTGGCTGGGGTCAACAGGAGGCAAGGTCCACTGCTCTCCCCTCAAAGTGGTGGTGGCAGCCTGGCCCTGCACTGTCCTTGTCCAATGCCCTTTAGAAGCACAGGCCAACACACTTGCACGGCCTTGGAAGAGAGACGGGCACACGCACGGAGAAAAGGCGGAGGGAGGACTGTGAGCTGCTGCATTCACACAGGACCTCCATGCGTCACGCTCCTGGTCAGTTGCCACCTCTTAGTGTTTTGGTTCCTTCCCAAAACATCAAGAGGCAGCTGCTACCCAGAGGTAATTAATCTGTGGAACTCCTTGCCCCAGGATGGGAGGGTGGCATCTGGCCTGGATGCCTTTAAAAGGGGACTGGCCAGATTTTTAGAAGAAAAGCCCATCTCAGGTTATAGGCCATGACAGGTGTGTGCAACCTCTTGAAGAATGTGTGTTGCAGACACTGGAGAGGTGGCTGTGGCATCTCACGTCACCCCCTTTTGAAAAGGAGAGGGGGCTGCTCCCTCAGGGCCACTCTTGGTCCCAGCCAGCAACGGCCAGAGGTCACAAAGCAGCCAGCAAGTCGCTAGACCAGAAAACACGGGAAGGGCAAGAGGGAAAGAGCCACGCGGAAAGGATGTCGTCACCTCTGTTTCTGACCGTGTGGGGGCCAGAGCAGTTTTGGGTGCACATACATTTGTATTCGGAGAATACCTAAAATCGCCTGCAGCAGCAACACTCTGGTGGAGAAGGTCAGGAGTCGTGGCCCCCACACGGCCTGCACAGAAACCGACCCACTGGCACAAAGTCATCATCACTGGTAGCGCTGCAGAGCGCCGTGGGGGGGGGGCGACACGACTGGTGAGAAGCCCAAGCCCTGCTGGGACCCTCGCACACGATGGAGGTTCTTTCCTGCCTCCGTGACCCTCCCCGGGATCACAATTTATGGCTGCAAACGGCTTCAGCCGAGGGGACCCCGCGAGCCCCACAAGCACGGAGGCCCAGCATCACCACCGCCCCACGTCAGAGCGCTGTAGAAACACTTCAGGCTGCCATCCACACAGCTGCTGCGCTGCTCAGGTAAAACAAGTCAACACGTACGTATTTTTGCAGACATCAAGGTATTCCAAGTCACAGCAGATATTAATCAGAATTGCTTTTATTCCTCTCCCCCCGCCCCCCTGCAGAAATCCTGAAACATTTCAGAACACAGAGAACCATCTGTGAAAAAAGGATCGTTCCGCACACACACACACACACACACACCCAGTTGTCTTGCCAGCTCCAACAGACAACGAGGACAGGCTCAGGCCTGGCCCTCTCAGCATTTCCACCGACTGGGTTCCAAACCGTTCGGCTTCAGAAAGACAACTCCACTTCCCAAATCTTTTTTGGCACAGAAGAGCCACTCTTGACGGGAAGGAGGCCCAAGCAAGCTCTGCGCCAGGCCCGCTGCCCAGGGAGGGCTCCCCCACAGCAGCAGCAGCACAAGGGCAGCCGCGGCCCCAGTCCAGGGCAAAGGTGCCGCAGCAGCAGCCGCTCGTGCGAATGCCAGCAAGGCTGAACGCACAGCCCCACCCTGAAGGCCCCGGCTGGACCCCCTTGGGCTGGGCAGAGGGCACGGGGCGAGATCTTTGGACAGCGGCGCAGGGGAGTTCCTCCATGCCCTCTATTAGTTGCCTAAAAAATGCATTTCAAAACTACGGAGACCCACGAGATGTTCCCAGCCTTCCAGGAACTTTCAGAAGCAGAAGAGCAACGTGGCAGAATTTATTATACATTTCTAGAAACAAAAAAAGCCACAGTGCCTTTCCAAATCTCTGTCCACGGAGGAGTTCCTCATTGCCAGCCTCCGCTTTGTGGCCGAGACGGAAGAGAAGTTCAGTGGACAGCCAATCGGGTCACATGCGAGTGGGCCGCTCCACGCACAGGGGCGGAGGGTGGGGGGATCGCAGTGAGCACAGAGGCTGGCTGCCCGGCTGCCCCCCCCCTCCAAAGCAGCGTCATCACACAGCTCTCCCACCGCTGCACAAATCATGCCCTTGGGGTCTCTGAGCCCCCCCCCCCCCGCACACACACACGTGCTGGCAGGACAGCTCAATGCCTGGCTCATTGCCCAGCCCAGCATCCGCCAGCTGACACCGCACGGAGGAGCAAAGTACCCTTGGGAAACAACGCTGCGCACAGAGGCCTGACAGTACCGCAGGACGCCGGGGCAGAGACCGGCAGGAGTCCTGCGCCCGGCCCGGGGGCGGAGGGGCCTTGTTCTTGGCTCCATTAGCAGGAGGCCTGGCCGTTCCGGGGCTGTGCTCCGGCGTGAAGAGCAGCGGAGGCAGAGCCGCTGGCAGCCGCCCAGGGACAAGACCCCCTGTGCCCCGGGGCCAGCACAGGCCAGCCCCTGCCCGCACCCCGTCCCACGGAGCCAACGTGGCCCTTGTGGGGAAGGCCTGAGAAGCCACAGACTCCCAAGGAGGGCCAGCAACACACACGCCGCACACCCGGAGCGCCACAGGAGGACGGTGCAAAAGGGGGAGGCTTCCGAGCCCGGGGCGGGGGCTCTGGCTGGCCCCCCAAGGAGGAGGGCAGGGCAGCCCCAAGCGGACCCTCCCTCCTGGCAGCAATGGGATGCCCTCACCTGCTGCCGCCACCTCTGAGCCTCTTCTGTACCCCCCTTGGCCTGGGGTGCGGTGGGGTCAACCTGGGCCCCCAAAGTCCAACAGCTGCTGCCAAATGCGCTGGCTCCTCTCTGGCTCGTCTGGTGCCTGGCCAGGAGTGCTCCACCCACAAGGGGGGGGGGAAGGCCTGCTGCTGCGCTCCCCCCCCACCCCAGGGCACGTTGCCCAAACCCTCCGAGCTCATCTCTCCGTCCCACAGGAGCCGGTCAATGAAGCAGATCGTTCCGGGCCGCAGGAAGGGACACGGCCCGTCCATTTCCTTTTGTCTCCGCAATAGAAAGATTTTAGATTCGCTCGTTAAAATAGTTGCTTTGTTTTGTTTAAAAAGGGCTCTCCTCCCGCCCGCCCGCCCGCCCGCCCCACAGACGCGGCTGGCCGGCCGGCCCGGTGGCCGTGCCCCCTGCGCAAGTCCTCTCTCTCCACGGCAGCTGCCAGAGTAGTGTTGGGCGAGAGGCCCCAATCCCGGGAGGCGAGCGATGGAAGAGGCGTCTCCTCTGGGTCCTGCGGCTGTCCCGGCCGCCCAGCTCAGCCCGCCCGGCTCCCAGGCACGCACCGGCAGAGGCGGGAGGCGGCGGGGCTTACTCCAGGCCCAGGATGTAGTTGATGCCCTGCACCAGTCCGATGATGACCGGCTGCCAGGCCACCAGGTAGCGGAGCCAGTCGAGCAGCTGCCCGTACATGACGTGGGGCCGCTCCCAGCTGGGCAGGGGAGAGTCAAGGGAAGCAACTGAGGACGGGGGGGGGGGCAGGCAGGCGCTGCTGTGAGGGGCTGGCTCTCTGGGGGCTGAGGGGAGAAGACAGGGGCAGGACCAGGCCCATCCGCACTCGGGAACTCAGGCCCTGCGGGATCAGGCCCGGCGGCCCAGCAGGTGCCTCAGGGAGCACACGAGACAACAGGCTGCCTGCATCCCGGGGCCACTCCCTTGCGCCTGGCATTCCAACAGGCTGCCTCGAAAACTCTGATAGGGACCGAGGCCAGATGCCATCACCACATCCTGTGGCAAGGAGTTCCACAGATCAATTACCCACTGGGCAAATACACTTTTTTGACTGCTCTAATTCTAGAACCATTTCTGGTTCTGTTGAAAGAGGGGGGGAATCTCTCTGTCCACCCCCTGCATAATTTTGTATGTCTCAATCATGTCTCCTCTGTAGTGCCCCAGCCCAGTAATCATCTTCGTCGCTGTCTTCTGCACATTCTCTAGCTCCCCTATATCTTTTTTGTGATGTGGCAACCAGAACTGTACGCAATACTCAGACGTGGCCTTACCATCCATTTGTACAGTGGCATAATAATATTGGCCGTTTTATTCTCAACCCCTTTTTTAACAACCCCAAGCATGGAATTGGCCTTCTTAATGGCTGCCGCGCACTGGGTCGATACCTTCACTGAATTGTCCACCAGCACCCCAAGATCTCTCTCCTGAGCTGTCACAGAGTGCAATCCTAAACTGCAGTTAGGCCGGCATAAGCTAAGCAGCAAAGTTTGGCTGCACAAGGGCCACCATAAAGTGTTTTGGGACCACTCTCGGAGTCAGGGAGGATGGCGCTTGTCTGTGTGCTGGCCTCCTCTGAGAGTGGTCCAAACATAATTTCCAGTGGCCCTTGTGCTGGCCAAACTTTGCTGGCTTAGCTCATGCTGCCCTAACTCAGTTTAGGACTGGGCTCACAGACAGCTCAGCACCCATCAGCCTATAGGTGAAGTTTTGGTTTTTGGCCCCAACGTGCATCACTTTGCACTGTCTGCGTTGAAACGCACCTGCCACTGTGCTGCCCATTCCCCCAACTGGGAGAGGTCCTTCTGGAGCTCTTCACAATCCCTTCTGGGCTTCCCCAGCAGTCCTCTCCCTACTCCCTGCCCAACCTCTCTCCTCCACAGCTGCCAGACGTTCGCTCTGGAGCCCTGACGGAAGGGAGTCCCTGCAGCCAAGAGCCCTCCTTGGGAGGGGGTGGGAGGAGAGGCATCTGGGGCTTCCTTGGCCCCCTTCCCTTTGGGCGAGGCCAGCCCTCAGCCTGGGGACTGCCTGTGCGTCTGCTGAGCCACGGGAGGGCCAAGGGGTGGGGAAGTGGCCCTGCCTGTGCGCACAGCTGCCCCGCACTTCCCAAGGGCCACCGACGGTTCTTGCCCCCAGCAGGAGAGCAGAAGCAGAAGCTCTGGCTCAGGCAGCCAATCCCGACCTGGAGTGCTCTGGCCAGCAAAGGATACGGGTTGCTGAACATTCGCTTCAGGTCCACCTTCTCTTTGCAGTAGGGGCAGGTCTGCTTCTTTCCCACAATGCACCAGCCACGGATGCAGAACTCGTGGAAGCTGAGAGGGCAGGACGTTAAGGGAGACAGTGGTGGAAATCAGGCTCACGCTCACTCACACTCACACACAGAGCGTTGAAAAGCAGCCCTAAAGCTCCACGGGGGCGTGTGGTGCGTGGGGTCACGCCAGCCCCCAGGGACTGCCAGGAGCTGCCTGACGGCACAGGCTGGCCCGGGGGACCCTCCTCAGGCAGGCGGCACCCCTTGCAGTTCCGGCCAGCGGCCTCCTCCAGGCACCTCCTCTGGCAACGGCCGGACTGGCAGGCAGGCAAGCAGGCAGGCAGCCAGGTCCTCGGCCAGGACAGCAGGCGGCGGGGCGGGGGCGGGGGGGGGGGCGGAGGGGGAGCCTCCTCCCCCGAAAGCGGGGCTCTCGAGCAGCGCCAGCTGGGAAGCTGCGCGTCGCGTGGTTTTCTGGCTGGCCTCTGTGACGGGGTGTGCTTGATTCATTTCCAGACTCCCCCTCCCCCGCAGCGCAAGCATGTGGAGTGCCCGGGGGAAGCGTGCGCGCGTGGGAGGGGAGTCTGGAAATGAATCAAGCACACCCCGTCACAGAGGCCAGCCAGAAAACCACGCGACGCGCAGCTTCCCAGCTGGCACTGCTCGAGAGCCCCGCTTGGTTCCCCTTTCCAGCGCTCAGACCACAGCCCCCCCCCCCGACCGACCTCGGAGGCGTGTGCACGGCCGCCTCACTCGTCCCAAGCGGGTGACTGAGCCCCAAGGGCCAAGGCCCCCCTCCGGAGGCAGGGATAGGGACGAGTGCCCCGCAGGGCCTGCCTCAGCCTCCACGCCCAGCACGTCTGCGGGGACTCCTTCGCCAGGCCGGCCGGCAGGAGTTGGTCTTGCCATGGAGTTCTCGCGGGGGGGGGTGAGGGGAAGGCCACCTCCCTTGCCCAAGTGTCCAAGGCGCCTCCTGGCCTCGACGGGCCCCAGGATGCCTTCAACAAAGATGCCCTTTTGCCCTGACTGCTGGGAGGAGGCCGGTCTCCTTTACGCAACGGGAGGCAGCGAGCACGCTGCCGATCACCACGGAAACCCTCCCAGCGAGTGAAGAAACTCCGCCCAGCGAACCGGTAGGATGACACCGCTGGTCCCACCCCCTCCCCAATGTCCCTTGCGAGCCAGGCGGCCGCCCTTCTGGCCCAGGCCTGCCCAGCGGGGGCATTCCGGCCGCCCTCCTGCAGCTCCTCCGCTTCCACTCTGCCCCCAGAGGCCCTCTGAGCCTCCTCCTCGCTGAGCTGCTCGTGGCTGAGAAGCCCCTTCTTGGGAGTCTGGCACGACTGTCTGGGGACCTGCCCGGAAACTGCCCAGCAAAGCAGACGCTGGACAGCGCCCGGGCTGGACTGAGGCACCCCCGGCGGGCAAGAGCAACTCGTCGGCTCTCAGCACCTGGACAGGAAGAGGCAGCCCCCCCCAAGCAGTAGCCCGAAGGCCCCATGGGGGGGGGGGAGAAGAGGCCTGAGACAAGGCTGCAGCTCTGCTGAAAGTGCACCTTTGCACATCATCTCGGGTCAGGTGCTCGGCACTTCCACTGAAAAACCCTGAGTCATTTCAAGCACGAGCTCTCTGGAAACCCCCCACAGCGTCCCCATTTCCCTTCACGTAAAAGCCACAGCAGCAGAGGGAGGCCCTCTCGGAAGGGGCGGCCCTGGATCCAAGGTGCCGGATGGACTTCCTCGGTGCCAGCGCTCGTTCCCCAAGCCCTTGGCACGCAGGAGGCCAGCCGGGCGGACCGCACCAGACCCCCAGGGCGGGCAGAGCAGCGCCCCAGGCAGAAGCCTCCGCCTCCTCCACCCCACAGCCAGCCCAGCCCAGCAGCTGGAGGGCCGGACTGCCCCTCCAATCAGCGGCATCCATCTCCACGGCTGCCCATCTCCACTCAGCCGCCACACTCGCTCCACGTCCACTGTGGCTCCTCACAGCCTCTCTGGCCTCACAGGGTTGCTGCACGCGGGGGGGGGGGGAGAACCACAGGCAGTGCCTCGGGCCCCTTGAAGGAAGCGTCAAAGGACAGCAGGCAGCAGCCACACAGCCCAGCGCTGCACTTGCAGAGGCAGCCGGCCAGATGCCTCCGAGCACCCCAGGCAGGGCAAGGAGCTCCCCGCCCAGCACAGCCCAGCAGGCCGATGACCTCCAGCCCAGCCCTCCCCGAGGCCCACCGGCACCCGCAGCACTCGCTCTCCAGCCACTCTGCCACGGGGGGGGGAGAGCCCAGGGGGCTTCCAGACCGCTCAGACGCCCCAAAGGATACACGTGGTTGCAGGACAGTCTGTAGGTGTTCTCTATGATTCCCTCTTCGTTGACGTCCACGAAGATCTGCTGGCCACACACTGCGCAGACGCTGTCCGAGAGGTGCTTCGTCGGCATGCCTGACGCGCTGTAGAACTGCACGGGGGGGAGGGGGAGGGGCGGGAGGCACAGGGCATCGGTGCAGGTCCTCGTCGGGGGCGTCCCCGCACACGTGCCCAGCAGCACCCTGGGGGGGAGCCCATCGCGGCTGCTTCTCGAGGGGCAAGACGAGCCGGCAGCACCCCTGGCCTCCCTGGGGCCCAACTCAGAGCCAGCCCGAGGGCTTCCCGTCGCAGCCGAAGCTCAGCGCTGCTCCCCGCCTGGGGCCTGGCCTCCTCCGCTGCGACACAGGCCAACCCGCTGGCAAGCCTCACCCGCTTCCCCTCCACACTGCATGGGGGGAGGGGGGAGGGGAGCGACTTCCCACGGGATGCCCGCTTCCCCTCCACACCGCTTTCATAGGGCTGCAACCCCCCACCCCGGGGTCGGGCAACGGCTCAGAACCAGCACGTGCACCACCTCCCTCTTGGAGAAGGCGGGGCCAGCAGGAGTCGAGCAGCTCCGCCTTCGCTTTGCTGCCAGGTATTTCACCACCCCCTGGAGGCGGCAACCCAGCCAGGCCCTCCTCTCTCTCCTGCTGAGAAAAGAAGTGGGGCTTCCTATTGCTCTCTGCATGCCTGCACAGCCTCAGCTCACACCCAGTCCTCATTTCTCCTCCCCCCCTTTTTTAACACTCTCCCTCCCAGTCTTTGGTGCTCTCTGCTCTCTTCCACTTTGTGCCCTGGTTCACCCTCAAGTCATCACCAAGCCTTTTGGGCAGTCCGGGGGGGGGGGTGTCCCCTCTTCCCTTCTCATCCAAATTGTTTCTGATTGGGCCTGTTGTTGCAGCTGCTTCCTGGGGAACTCCCGTCCACCTCGGGCTCCTTTTCCCCATTCGTCCACCAGCCAGACCTTTGTCCCCGCCCGCAGACTCGGCCATCGCTCTGGAGGCCTCCGTGCCCTCTGAGGAGCTCATCAACACCCTGACAGCTGGTCAGCTCAACTGCTCTGAAGGGCAGCACCGACCGCCAGCCTCCAGCCACGCTCAGGCCCAGGCAGGCGCCAGCTGCTCCCTGGGGAAAGCACACCTGGCAGGGGCAGAGGATTGGGGTGGGAATGGGGACCAGCCAGGGGCGGATGCTGGGGGTGCCCCCCCGTGTCCTCTGCCCCCAGCCCAGGCTTGGACCCATTCAGATTTCCACCAGCCAGAGAGTTGGGGCAGATCCCGGATGGCCCACTGAGGGCAAGGCAGCGACAGGGAACGTCACTCCGAAGGCGCTCCCGTCCCTCCCGGCTGCCACGTGGTCCCTGGCCGGCCCCCAACACTCCACCCGCAGCGCTGCCCCCTCCAGGCCGGCCCAGGACAGGTTTGCGGTTAGTGCACCTGCCGTTTTGCTCCTCTTTGTCCTTGCACTGTTCTCCTCCTCTCTGCTGAATGCCACTTTGAGTGCTCCCCTTGTCTGGAGGGAAGGTGGGACAGAAATCACGCAACTGCGTGCCACTTGGAACGGAGCAATGGGACAGGGACGCTGGGAGCCGGCGGCAGCACAAGCACTGCCGGGCTGGGGCACGAGAGGGGTCCACACAGCACTGCGGCCCAGCAGCAGCCAGGCTGGCTCCCTCGGGCCATTCAGAGGCACCGCGGCAAGAGCGAGCCCTGGCACCTGGCTGGGCAGCACAGATGTGCTGCCTCTGCACATCTGCACGGAGGTTCAGTTACGATCGCAACAAGCAGGTCCACTGACCATCCATCGGGCATTTCTGGTCCTAGTTTGAACCCTTAAGCACATGAGAACCAGAAGTGTGACAGCCGCACGGGGCAGGCTATAAACGGGGGAGAAGCAGGAGGAACAGGAAGAGCCACGAAGGGGCTGTGAGGAACCCTCTTTGCGGGATCCACCGTGGCAAAATTGGTTTCGTGATGGAGTGAGCTGGTGGGGCCACCCAGTCCCCAAAGGATCCCCAACGCAAGCACCAGCGTGCGGCTGTCTTGGTTGCTTCTCCTTTCCTCTCAGGAGGGAGGGGAGCCCCGGGCAGCCGGCCCATTCCTCAGCCCCCAACGACACTGCAAGACCAGCAGCCCCTCGCCCAGAACCTACCCCGATGGTGGACGCCATGTAGTCGGCACACATTTCCGCAAAGTCCCGCTCCAGGACTCCGTAGTAGAGGCCGTAGAACAGGAGCGAAATCCCAAAGTCCATCCCGTCCTCTGGCTTGATCCTGGCCAAAAGGAGAAGAGGAGGCTGTTGGCAAGTCCACACTTAGGAACAAGGCCCAACTCCGGACCGGATGGAACCCCCCCGCCCCCCCAGCTCTGCCACTTTGGGCTGGAGTCGAGGGTCAGGCCCAAGGAAGTGCCAGGGGCCTCAGGACAGGTGCTTGGCATGAGCACAGAGCAGGGACTGCAGGCCGGACGTACGGGGGGGGGCACTCCAAGCGCAGGGGCAGCAAGAGGCGAAGCAGGAGACAGGGGAGGGTGGAGCTGCTGGCGTGAAGGTCCTGTGCAGGAGCCGAGGGAGGGAGAGGGAAGGGGAGAGCTGTGGGGAGCTTTGGGGGCCAAGCCCAGGAGCTGGCTCTGCACCTGGAAGCAGGCAGGAAGCCGTCTCGGGACTTAAGGAGGCCGGAAGTGGTTGGGGCCACAAGAGAGCAGCTCCAACGATCAGCCCAGTTTCCCAGCCCTCCCTGATGATGAGACAGGCTAAGCGCAGTTGCTCTCAAACTGTGGGCCGTGAGCCGGTTTTCAGGCGGTCGCAAAGGCCTGGATCTCCCCGTCGGCTGCTGCTCTCGGCCTCTGCTTGGCTGTCTTCCGCCGGCTCCAGGCCTCGCTGCGTTGTGGTTTCGTCGCTCCGGCTGTGATGAGGCCCGGAGCAGGCGGAGAAGAGCCCAGAGGGGACGAGGCGGCAGCGAGAGCAGCGAGTCCCGGGCCTTGTGCCGGCTGACACACAGGATCACGTCAGAAGGGGGCTGTGGGGAGGACCATTTGGGAAGCACTGGGTTGGCGTGCTCGTGCGGGGGGGGGGGGGGGGCCCGGGCCCTGCGGGGGGGGGGCAAGGAGAAAAGACCTTTGGGTCATTCCCAGCACAAACGGCCCAACCCCATGGCGGAGGGGAAGCCACACATCAGTTCTGGGGGAGTAAGGCACGTCCTATTAACAGGGGTGATATTTTTCCAAAATTTCTAGATTAAAATAGCAAATCGGTAGATGATACAGGTGATATAGTGTCAGCAGATGCAGCCACAGTTTTATTCCTAATTGGAAAAAGTAATCTATTTTAATTTCTGGAAAATATCTTAACTGTGTTTTTATTCAAATATTTTAAGCCCCCCAAAGGTGGTGTTTTTATGCGGCATTTAACAAGAGAAACGGCCGTACCTATCCCCGTGACCTGACTGAACAAGCAACGAAGCACTTCCTTTGGCCCATCAGCTGCTCGGGGGCCTCACGGGACACTGTCACCACGAGGGGCATCTGTTTGTAATACTGGAGGATAAAACGGTGCAACTGCCGGGTTGTGTGAGGTTTGCAACCTTGCAGAGGGATTCTGGGATGCGCACCTCAGATCATGCGATGAGGAGAGAAACATTTCTGAGGCTGATCCTGCCAATGGTGCATTGGCCCTTCAGAACACCAAAGCGACACAGAACTGGCCCAGAAAGCTGAAAATCTGCAGTGAAAGTGAGCTCCTTGTACTTCGGTCTCTCACTTTTGTACAAATAGAGACGGAATCTTAGGAATGCAGCCTAAGGAGGTTGTAGTCGAGAGGGTTAAAGCCTCTGTTTGCATGAAGATAACATCTGAAGGTTGTCAATTCGGGATCACCGGAAGTCTCCGTGAGCTGCAGACCTTGTAAACTGCGACTGATTAGAGCTGAGCTACAGCTGCCTGTGAGAGGGGAGTGTGCTGTGCCAGCTGCTTCTTGGCGGGAGCAGAAGCTGCTTATCAGCCAGCAGGAAGGCAAATTGTGTGGCCAGAAAGAAGACTACACCATGAAAATACCATCTGTATGTTGTATGTCCTTGAAAGATAGAACTTCCTTGTAATTTGTAAAAACCTTGTGTTTATGAATAAAGCCTGCCTATGTAAACCGCCTTGAGTTAAAGTCAAAGGAGTAATCTAATGACCTAAAAAAAGGCGGTATATAAATAGGAGTATTACTACTACTACTACTATTACTACTACTACTACTACTACTACTACTACTACTACTCCTCCTCACGGGCCAGTTTCAGAACACTTCCAGCCCCAAGTTCCAACTTGCAGCTGATGCTGTTGAATGTGGAAGCTGCTCCAGAACATTCTGAGCAGCTCCGTGTCCCAAGTGGGTGCCCTAATCGGGGCGTTATCATACTCGCAAACAGATGTTTGGAGCCCAACATGCTTGATGTAGGGGACCTTCTGTCGTTTCCCCCCGCCACATCTCTGGCGCACTCTGTACGCTTTTTCTACAACTCATTTCATATCGTCGGCCCAAAGTGTCAGAGTACACCACAAAGCAAAACAATCTTTTGCAACACACTTTACAGCCAGTTACAGCTCAGGCAAAGTTTGACCTTTTGAAATGCCAACAGATGGATTCTCTCACCTGAACAATAAATTAAGTCCAAAGAGCGTGAACATAACAGCCATGTACCCAAGGATTCCCGTGGCGTAGCTGATCTTGTATATTAACAGAAACCATTTGTACACCAACCTAGGTGGAGAGGGGGGAGAGAAAAAGCACACAAAGAGAATTCTTAAACACTGAAGCGCAAAGGGTGAGGTGGGGGGAGACTTATGAAGTGAATTGCAAGGGCTTAAGGTAACTCAGATTGAACCTGGAAGGTCTAGAATGGCAAACTGTAGATGACTGAATCACAGCCGTTGCGAACACTCACTCGTGCACTTGGGGAAAGTGGCCCCTTTTTCTGCTGGACAACAGGCTGCTTTGTGCTGTCGCAGAAGCTTCTCTGGAGATGCCCCTCGGTTCCTGCCAGGTGGCATGGCAGGGGCAGCTCCTGTTCAAGAAGTACACATTCACAGGCCCTTTCTGGTTCCCTCCATGCTGGCCGGAACAAGGTCTGCCTCACCTTGCCCCAGTTAACCCATCAGGAGCCGTGACCACCAGCCCGGGCTTTGGGCTTGTGAGGTTTCTGGAGCCACTCGGGGCACGCAGCTTCCCTGCCCCCAGCCAGATTTAATGAACAGAGGACACCAGGGCAGGTGAGCTCCCCCAGGTTAAAGCCAAAGCTGGCAATTCATGTCCCTTTCAGGGTGAAACCGCTTTGCCATTCGGCTAGCAAAACAGCCTTGGGAAATGGAAGCTGATGGGGCTCACTTGAGGTCTTGAGGGCCTTTAAACCTGGATCTTGCAAAATGCTGCTGCAAGGCCTCTCGAACTTGTTTGCTTTGTGAAATTGTTCTAGCTCCAGTGTAACACTGGACTACTCTAAAAAAAGATGAATAAGGCATCTTCCTTTCAGAAGAAGAGCAGAAACATCTATTTAAATAAGGAAAGTAGGCTTGAGAGAAACTAGCCTCCCTCCTTCCGTATTCTTTTAACCATCTTTTCACTGAGATTCATGAACCTTTCATTAAAAAGTTAACTTTAACAATTAAAAACAGTAATTTAAAAACAATATTAAAATAATTAAGATTTAAACAAACAAGCCCCGTGGATCATAAAATATAAAAAGAATATTAAAACCAGACAGCCTGTCAACAATTAAAAGCTTGTTGAAAGAAAAAGGTTTTCAGCCCCCGCCGAAATATTACCAAAGAGGGAGCAGTTCTCAATTCTAAGGGGAGGGTACTCCAAAGATGGGGGTCCACCACCGAGAAGGCCCTATTCCTGGCCGCCACCCCCTCACCTTTCCTGGTGGCGGCACAGTCAAAAGGCCCCCCCCCCAGATGATCTAAGAGTATGGGTTGGATTATATGGAAGGAGGCGGTCCCTCAAATACCCCGGACCCGAGCCGTAAAGGGCTTTAAAAGTCAAAACTAGCACCTTGAATTGGGCCCGGAACAGAACCGGCAGCCAGTGTAGTCGCCGAAGCAACGACTCGGCAGAGTCAAACCGACGTGCCCTAGCAACCACCCGAGCCGCCGCGTTCTGTACTAGTTGTAATTTCCGGACCGTCTTCAAAGGCAGCCCCATGTAGAGCGCATTGCAATAATCTAATTTAGATGTCACTAGGGCGTGGGTCACTGTGGCCAGGTCCGCACAGCTCCGGTAGGGTTGCAGCTGGCGGATCAGCCGAAGCTGAGCAAAGGCTCCCCTGGCCACAGCCAACACCTGAGACTCCAGGAGTAGCTGTGGATCCAGGAGAACCCCCAAGCTGCGAACCTGCTCCTTCAGAGGGAGTGCAACCCCGTTCAGAGCAGGGCGATAGTCCAATACCTGAGCTGTGGATTTCCGAACCAAAAGCACCTCTGTCTTATCCAGATTTAATTTCAGCTTGTTTGCCCACATTCAGGACCTCGACCGCCTCCTCGGAATCAGGGGGAAAGGAGAGATAAAGTTGGGTGTCATCAGCATATTGATGGCACCCCACCCCAAACCCCCGGATAACCTCTCCCAGGAGTTTCATGTAGATGCTAAATAGCATGGGGGATAAGATGGAACCTTGCGCCACTCCAGACTTAAGAGGTCGAGGTGCCGAACAAGCGTCCCCCAGCACCACCTTCTGGGATCTGTCAGCCAGGAAGGAGTGGAACCACTTCAAAACAGTGCCTCCAAGCCCCAACCCGGCCAGCCGACCCAGAAGGTCACCATGGTCGATGGTGTTGAAAGCAGCCGAGATGTCCATCAGGACTAACAGGGACACACTCCCGCTGTCCATTCCCCGGTGAAGGTCATCCACCAAGGCAGTCTCCGTCCCAAACCCTGGCCTGAAGCCAGATTGGAATGGGTCTTAAAACTTTATTGAATATATTATACAGGTAGATTATCCCTTATCCAGGCAGACTATTCCGCAATCCAGACATTTTTTAAAAATAGAATAGAATTTTATTGGCCATACATGGATTTCACCATACATGGAATTTTACTTTGGCCCAAAAGCTCTCACATATACCTTAAACTAATAAGTAATACCATCAGATTAACAAGACCCCACTAACTCTAAATTTATCCAAATCAAAACCAAAACATCAACATAATCAGCTATTCAGTAGCTCAATGGCACGGGGAAAAAAAACTGTTCTTGTGCCTGGTTGTTCTAATATACCATGTCCTATAACAATGTCCAGAGGGAAGAAGTTCAAACAGATTATGAGCAGGGTGAGAGCGATCTGCAACAGTCCTCTCTGCTCTTTTCCTCATCCGAGCAATATATAAATCGTCCATAGAGGGCAAGCGTTATTCTTTCTGCAGTTTTGACTGTCCTTTGGAGTCTATTCTTATCCTGTTTAGTCGCTGAACCAAACCAGACCGTTGTAGAGTTAGAAAGAACAGATTCAATGATCTATATATATAAAAACGGATGTGTGTGTGTGTGTGTGTGTGTGGGTATGTATGTATGTGGGTATGTATGCGGGTATATATGTTCTGCATAGGCTTCTCAACGCTGGCACCAATCCGCACGAAACTTGGCACACACGTACCTTGCGGCCTGGCAAAAAACACTGCGGGGGTCAGACCCCCCTACAGCCCCCCGTTTTTCGGGGAGGGGCGCCAGATCGTCAGGAACCAAGGGGATTGCATTGGACTAGAGGTCTGCTGCCACCCTGTGGTCACAAACGATTCTGCAGGTTATGTGATACACAGGGACTAATCCAAAATGAAAGTGAAACTGCTTTGCACTGCCTGAGTTGCAAAGAGTTGCAAATGATCCAGAGAGTTCCAGCACCCAGTCGGATCTGAGAGGGACCTATTTCCAGAGGGCTAACTGCCCTACCACAGGACCTGCAGACATTGTTCAGTGAGTGTGACACTTTCATTACGCTCCTTTGCTTGATTCTGTCCCTGTATTCATTCCTTCTCCTAATAGAAGCTGGGGATACTCTGTCCCCCGGGCAATGCCGGGTAACAAAAGGCTAGTTCCTCTATAAAACTGAATCAACAGCCCTTGAGGCAGGTTAAATTTCTTAAGTTGGCGCAAAAAATACATCCTGTGCTGTGCTTTCTTAAAAATGAAACTGATGTTAACTGACCATTTCAAGTCTTGGGAGATTATAGAACCCAGAAATTTGAAGGACTCCACCACTGATACCATACTACCAAATATGGTCAGCGGAGATAAAGTAGAGGAGCGCCTTCTAAAATCTATTACCATCTCCACTGTTTTTAGTGTATTCAGTTCCAGATTGTTACGCCCACACCACAGGGCAAGCTGTTCAACCTCCTATCTGTATGCAGATTCTTCGCCATCACAAATAAGAGGGATGATTGTTGTATCATCTGCAAACTTCAAAATTTTAACAGAGGGATCCACTGAGGTACAGTCACTCATGTAAAGGGAAGAGAGCCACGGGGAGAGCACACGTCCCTGAGGAGCTCCTGTACTAGTTGTTTGAGAATTGGACATTATTTTCCCTAGCCTCACCCATTGCTTCCTGTCTGTCAAAAAGCTGGTTATCCATTGGCAGACATGAGCAGGTACAGAGAGCTGGGTCAGTTTAGAATAAAGAGTGGCTGAAATAATGGGGTTGAACGCTGAGCTGAAGTCCGCAAAAAGGACCCGTGCATAGGTCCCTGAAGAATCCAGATGTTGCAAGATATAATGCAGTGCCATATTGACTGTATCGTCCACTGACCTATTTGCTCGATAGGCAAATTGCAGTAACAGTAATGTAATGGGTCAGTGATGTCCTTCAAGCACTAACCTCTCAAAGATCTTCATCACCACAGATGTCAAAGCAACAGGTCTATAATCATTCAGCTCCTTAATAGAAGCTTTCTTAGGTACCAGAATAATGATAGAATCTTTAAAACAAGAAGGAACTCTACACAACTCCAATGACAAATTAAAAATCTGGGTTAGAATGGGGGCCAGTTGTACAGCACAAACTTTTAAACAAGAAGGATGACTCCTTCTTGTTTAAAAATTTGTGCTGTACAACTGGCCCCCATTCTAACCCAGATTTTACAACTGGCCCCCATTCTAACCCCATCCACGCCCGGAGCTTTCCCAACTTTTTGTCTTTGGAGAAGGCCTTGCACATCCTTTTCACAGATCGTCCTGGGTGGACGGCCACAGGGAACAGAAATAGTAGTGGAGGAAGCATTTACTGTTACTGCATCGGGGCCCAAATGAGTAGCGGTTGATAATGGATTTTTCTCAAACCTACAATAAAACATATTTAGATCCTCTGCCAATTGATGGCTCTCCTCCACAGAGGGAGAGGATTTTCTGTAGCCAGTAATATTCCTTAATTCACACAGTGGCAGGATCATAGGCTGAGACTTGGTTTTTCAATTTTCCACAGTAATTCCTTTTCGCTACCTTGATCTCTCCGGTCATTGTGTTCCTGGCCTTATTATACAAAATCCTGTCCCCATTCCTGTAAGCCACCTCCTTAGCATGACGAAGTTGTTCAAGTTTTGCTGTAAACCAAGGTTTGTTATTATTATAACTACGTAGAGTCTTCGTAGGTACACACAAGTCTTCACAAAAACTGATATAAGATGTCACAATATCAGTAAATTCATCCAAATCTGTAGAGGCAGCTTCAAAACTACTCCAATCTGTACAGTCAAAGCAAGCCTGTAAGCTTTAATTTTGCCTCCACAGTCCATCTCAAAAAGTCCATTTCTCAGTCCAAAAAAACGTAGTGTGAACACTAGAAGGTCTTGTGCTCATTCCCACATACGGGCTGTAAGTTCTATACTCTGCTCTGTGGTGTGTGCCTACACAGAGATGGTTGAAAAATATCAAAGAGGCCAGCAGACATCCATACAGTGAAAAGAGCAAGATGAAGCATTTCTCATTATATTTATGCAATTTATTCTGAAATCCAGACCAATCGAAAATCCAGGCACCTGCCCATCCCAAGCAGTCCAGACAAGGGATCCTCAACCTGTATATATACTGTATAGTGGAAGACAAGGAGGCCTGGCATGCCACAAACAGTCAGACACCACTCAGCCTGGCAAACAGTCAGACACCACTTAGCGACTGAACAACAACAACATATATACAGTAAAACCTCGATGCAATATTTTTCCCTGTTTATTTCATTTTTATCCATTGAGTAGCTAAAAAACAAACAGTGAACTGATTAAAATACAGGCATGCCCCGATATCCATGGTCTCAGCTATCCATGGATACCATGAATACTGGGACACCTATTAAAAAGATAGGGGAACATTGAACAAATCTCCTTTTTACCTTGTTGCAGCAAAACTACGGATGTTCCCCTATCTTTAAAAAGGTGACCCCAGCATCCACGGTGGGGATGGGGCGGTCTGGAACAGGGCATGTCTGTAACCTCACAAAAGCCACCGACGACGCCCCAGCTTGAGCATATACAACTGTGCTTTAGGTTCAAAAGCCTGGAGCCCCTGCAGTGCTTACACACCCCGGTCCAGAGACAGAAGTGACCTCCGGCCACGATGCGCTTGGCTCACCTGGGAGTTGTCTGGACAAGAGGCTTCCGCGTAGCCCTGAAAGTGACAAAGGCCGTGACGGCTGAGAAGAAGACCCAGATGAGCAGGAATCGCCACCAGTGCAGCTTCACTGTGAAGTAGAGCGGAACAACCCACATCTGAAAGAGCGTCACCATCTGCAACAGAGGAGGAAGAAGACGGAGAAGAGAAGCAGGTCCGCCAAGGGGACGAGCGCGCAGCGGCCAGGAGCAGCCCGGTTCCTGGACAGGCCCTCCCCGCCCTCTGAAAATGTGACAGTCCTCCCCCACCCCTGAAAGTATGGCAGGCGTCTTTGGTGTTCTGAGCAACATAACCAGCAATGGCGAGTGCTTGCAAGCAAGCAAGCACCTCGAGCAGCAGAACTCTCACACTGTTTCTGCTTCATGCAAATGTCAGTCTCAAGCACCATTTTCGAGACTGCCAATGAAACGGGGGCCCTGCTCAGCTCCAGGAGGCGAAGAGAACTGGCAGCCGTCATTGCCAATTTCTTCTCAAGAACATCTCTAGTCCTTGCCCATCCCAAATTGCTTTCCCTTTGCAGGAGGGCCCTGAAAAACACAATCCCCTCTAGGGCTTCACAGGCCAGAGGGATGGGTCTTTCTGGTCTTGCTGGACATTTCCCTTGTCTCCAAAGATGGGTTTATCACTCTTCTCTTCCCCCTTTTCGTTGTGGAGAGCTCCAGCCTCCGGCTCCCAGGCATCTTCCAGGGCCAGAGGTCCTTGGCTTCAGCAGTGGGACTGTCTCACATCCTTCAGACCACTCTTGGGGGCACATGGCCATTCACCAGCCAAGTAGGGCAGAGCCATTATTAAGACCAACTTGGAAAAAATAACCACGAAGTTGTCAGCAGCAAGGTTTGGTTTCCTCTGAACCCTCCATCAGACTGGATGATCAGCACAATGGTGCAGGCGGGGGAAACACATTACATAACAGAGTCTGCTGTCTGCAAAGCCCAGGATGGAATGAGGGTGGGGATGAGGATAAGAAGGGCCTGATAAAGGTGCAGGCAAGGGCCACTGGCACACTGATGGTGCTCATGACTTTTCCGAGCACAGGCTGCACCACAGTCAGGACTGGTGGACGTGGCACCAGGAGGGGATTTTGGTGGAGTCTCCAGGAAGGGCACTGACAAAATATACCTAAGAGCCAGCTTACGTTGTAGGAGCGGGGGTGCCTCTGCTTCCACTGCACCAGGAGGAGCTGGGCCACCACCAGCGTGGCAATCAGGATCAGGACCATCTCGGCGTGCATGGCCTCGTGGCCGCGATGCTTGGCGTGCATGCGAGCATGCTCAACCCTGAAAGAGAACGGGGGGGGGGGTCAGCCTCAAGCAGCTTCCTTGGTGCGAAACCGATTCCTCGCTGCCTTGCAGGCACATCTAGCCTTTCAGCGATGCCTGTGGAGCCTGCAAGAGCCGCGTGCCCAGGGCTGGAGCAAGGATGGCCCCAGGGTGCTGGGAACTTGGCTCAACTGCCTAAGAGCTGCTGGGCTTAAAAAAGAACCTCCCAACTGCAGAGACAAGGTGGAACTCAGGAGACCATCGCCCAGGGCAGGGTGCGCGACTCCATTCATGCTTAGGGCCACCATTATGTTCCCATGAACTCAAGAGGTTCACACTGCTGAGTCAAAGGTGGGGTGCATTCTAGCCACATTTGACCCAGTGATTTCTTTTAACCCATTCGCTTCTTCGCTTTCCACTTCACGGCATCTCTGCAGCCGCCACCGCTCCTTTGCAGGATGTGAAAGGCCAGGGCAGGGTGGCACAAGCCAAACCAGGACCGCTCCCTGCAAACGTCTTCAAGGGAGATTACTGAAAGTTTTTGAAAAAGAACATTCTTCTGCAATATTTCCTTTGGCAGAACAAAGACAGCCTTGGTGCATGTTTGTCTGGATTACTAGCAAGCAACACTCTTGGGGTCTAATATTAGAAACATTCTCGCCAAACTGCAGAACACAGACCTCCATCTGCTGGGATCTGGCCTGGTTAGAGTTTGCCCAGCAGGCTGCCCCTGCAACACGGTGGGAGCATTTCTTATAAATGTAACCTGACCTCTGACTCCTTGGCCTCAAACGCCTCCAGCTTCTGCCTCATATGAAAGGACGCAGGAAATATTTGAAAATACACACACGACTGAGGAACTTCCTGTTTGAAAGCTGTGAACCTGAAGCTGAAGTCCAGATTCAGAAGCTGCTGATCTTTCAGAGAAATGAACTGGAGATACTGCAAGCTAGTACTTTCAAGGATACTCTGTTCACTGTCACAGAATGGGATATACTGCACTAATTTTCTCCACAGCAGTGGAGACATTTGTTGTCTACTGCTGTGAATGTTTACTCAGAAGTAGGTCCCGCCAAGTTCTGTGCTCCCAATTAAACGTTGTGCTGTGTTCTGACGATGACGCATCATTGTGAAATTAAACTGAAACTGAAATTCTTTCAGTGCTATTCCAGCATGACACTGCAGGGCTCTCTTCTGCAGACTCAGGGTGAAACCTTCCTTTATTCGCTGTGCTGTGCTGGAGCCAAAGGACGTGTTCTGTGCTACAACTGCTACAATGTGCAGATTCTGTAGAAGTGTTTGTGCACAAGTACGTTGTCATCTGCAGACGGAAGTTAAGCCCCCTTCTGCTAGTGAAAATGCCCCTCTGGAGCCAACCCTTATTGGCAGTTTCACCTTTAACATTCTCCCCCTCCCCCCCACACACACACACTTTCTCAACTGGCAAAACTCCAGGATTTGAGATGCAGCAAGAAGTTAATGTACCTGAATGTATCCAACTCGTTATTGCTCGTATAAAATTAAGGGGTGCATACTAAAGCTTGGTAAATATACCAGGCAATATAATTTTGTGAATTAACTACATTATCTTGAGAAGCATAGACAAGGAGTTTCCATAGACGCCCCCTGCAAGAGCTGCCTTGCTCTCAGAGACCCAAGAGGCAGGAAAACCAGCATATCCCACAGGAGCCTCAAACCTACTGGACAGCCATCAGCACTCACCTCCACCTCTCCTCTGGAGCCAGGTGCGAGAGATCAACCTGCAGAAGACAAGAACAACCAGCTACAGCATCAGCCTGAAAGAGAGCACGGCAGCCTTCTGACTGAGGCAAGAGCTGCTCGCTCATTTAGCAAACCCTGTTCCTGAAGACTTCCAAATACTACAGGACAGAATCTGGGTGGCTACCCAAAGGGTCCTTCTGCTCACACCCCTCTGAGACAACCGGATTTTTAATCTGGGCCAGAGACAGGTCACAAGTGCCAAGTGGTTTTCTTCAGTCAAATATATTTTTAGAACATGGAATCCCAAGCTTCCAGCCTCCCCCTCCACCAAGTCATTCATATTAGGATTGCACAAGAACATTATGATATTCCCTGAAGTTTTTCTCTGTAGAATAAGAATGACATTGTATGCTAATCAAGAGTAATTTTGTTTGACAGCAAAGTTCCCAAATGCCATGACTGAACTAAGACCTGAAACTTTAAGTATAAGGCAAGAACAGAGCCCAAATTCCCTGAAGGGTCTGAGTCTCACTTGGTAGCAATTGATTCCTCTTTCCAATGAGGGCTGATTCTTCTTATTTTTACAGGGTTGGAACACCCCGGAGCAGGAGGTTTGTCAGTGGCAGGGGGATTAAAGGCACCAATGGGCAGGCAGGCATCGCTAGAATGAGCCCAGGGCAGAGTCCCAGAGATCCAGGGATGGGAGTCATTCATCATCCTATGCCTGGAAATCCAGCCTTAGCCACAGAGTGGTAGCCATGCTGGTCCACTTTGGCATACTCAACGCAGGAGACTTGGGACTGCTTAGAGTGCCTGCTGGCCTGGAAGATACCACAAGACTTTTTGCTGTGTCAGGGCAAGCTAAGATGAGTTGTTGACAAAAGTGGGACTGCTCTAAAGAAACAAACCCACCTTTCGGATAGCCATTTTCCCCCTCTCCAAGGCAGGCAGGCAGGCAGGCACACAGTCAACTCCCCTCCTTCCCCACAGCGTATCCCTGGGAAACGGGGATCAATCTTCTAATCCACGCTCTAAGATACCTGCAGAACCTTTGCAGGTCCGCACATTCCACCCCATTGTTGGATCATCCCCTAGAGGAGGGAGGAGCCATCATGCCTCACTTGGAGGAAAGCCAGGCACACTCCTATCAAGCGTGAAGGGGCTTTGTGTTACAATACCGTCACGGAGCCTGAAGGTGCTTTCTGGAGTAGAACAGATCCCTGCCTTCAAAGAGAATTCAATGTGATCTAAATAGGACCTAACTTGTGGGGAGGGAAGGAGGCAGTGGAGGGAGGGCAGGACACTGCCAGGCGCATGTAGTGTAAAGCATGCAGTGCAAGTGTTTTGATAGGTGCTGGGCGCTAAGGGCTTGACGTAGGGAACGGCCTCCTGCCAAGTCAGGCCACTGCTCCGCTAGGCCAGTGCGGCCCATCTTGAGCAGCAGTGGTCCTCCAGGCATCGTCCCAAGGCCCTTTTTCTCAGAAGCCACACGAGGCTGAACCTGCCAACCTCCCCGTGCAAAGCACCCACTCTGCCACTGAGCCACGGGCCGTCACCCATACAAACAAGGGCAATGGCTCCAAGTTGAATGGCTCTGATGGGCCTCTTTGGTGCAAATCCCAGTCAATGCAGCTCCTAACCTATCCACCCTGTCCTGAGTGGCCACTTTTAATCTACACAGTCCTGCAACATGAATATGGCTGGAAAGACATGTACTGACAAGGCCCAACTATTCAAGTTCTCAAGGAGGAAGGTAACCCTAACCAGTGATGTTATGCACCCACTACGCACCACTATGCGAGTACCGGTTCCTAGAAGTTGAGCTGGCCCCGCCCACTTGAAGCTGGCCCCTGCTATTTAACCAGGGCACAGTTGAAGCAAAATATATATATACACATCTCTAGAAAGCAAAGCAATAGTATAGAAGTTAAATCAACACTAACCACAAGCTGAAGTTATTACAAACATGATCACATCCATGGCAACAATCATGACATCACTTCCGGCTTATGATGTCACTTCCAGTGGGCGGACCCCGACAAGTGCCAATCAAAAGTGAGTACCTGTTCCTAAATCATTTGGATGACACCACTGACCCTAACCCTTTAAATCACAAGGCTTCAAACACTCGGAATGTTGACAAAAACGGCCTTGCCATCCAACACCACCTGGCGGTGCCAGGAGCACTGCTCGGAGATGGGTCTGGGTTTCAAGCAGGGACGGAGCTTCACAGGCCTGCAGGTGGTGCCTGGACTGCAGGATGGGCAGCCGTGGATTGCAGCCCTCCAGTGGATCGCTGGGCAACCACCAAGTGCCGGCTGGCTGCTGGGATTCTCGCAATGTGGGCAGAACCGGAGAAGCCTTCATTTCAGCACAGCGAGATGATTCTCAAGGACCTGGAGCACGTGCTCAGAATCACTGCCCACAGGTTGCCCCAGCCTGGCCTATTAAGAGACCTCTTGGTAAGCACCCTTGTTTTGAACGGTTAACACCAACTGGTGGGTTGTGGGGAGTCTAGTCAAAAGAACAATCCTGGTCAGCCCTGTACGTCCACCATACAGGCAGCTACCAAGCTTTGCCATTCGCAGGAGAGAGGGGCAAGTGAGGAGACGGAGAGCGGCATTGGCAAGGAGCCCAGCAAAGAAACTGAGAGCAGGGCAGCTGTTCCTTTTGGAAGCCTGCAATGTGATCCGGAAAGCCAACAGCGCCTCCCTTGTGTGTCTCAGACTCACTGTTGCACCGGGAAAAAGCAGGTCATCTCTCGCAACGTCAGCTGAGCTTTCAGCAGGATCGTCTCTAGCCAGGCAGCAGGCAAAGCAGATACGCTGGCAGCTGAAGCCCAAAGGAAGCCCTGCCAAGCATGGTGAATAGTCCAGTTGTCAAGTCTGATCCAAAGTCACGCCCAGTCTCTTCTCTTTAGAAAGATACAAGCAACCAAGAGAGGCACTTCAAGCTGTGGGAGGGGCCACAGCTCAGTGGTGCAACATTGCAAAAGGTCCCAGTTTCCATCTCCAGAGAGGACTGAAAAAGGTCTTTGACGGCTGCCAGTCAGAGTGAACACTACTGGGCTAGCTGGGTCCAGCTGGGTCCAAGCAGAAAGGCAACTTCACAGAGTCAAGTCCACAGCTGATCCTGAAATACCCTCTCCCTGACGAAAAGGGCAGCTAGAACTGACCTCCACTGCTTGCACTCATTTCACCTCTGCGCATGAAGTATTTTGCAGAAGCAATGCTGTTCTGAGCCCCCGGAAAAGCAATCTGCAGATCAGGCCGACAGGAGAAGCAGGATGCGGCGGGGAAGAATGAGCAGGCACCAGAGAAGCAGGAAAAGATGCCCAGGAGCCTCAGATGCCCCAGGGCAGCCTCAGCCCCCCGCCCCAGGGTGCAGCTGCATTTCTTCTCTCATTCCCTGTACAGAGAGCTGATCTCCCTTTTGCCCTCAGTCTATATAGTGGGAGTATTTATATCCATCTTTTCAACAAAAAGTAGTTCACAAAGCGGTTTACGTGGCAAAATAAATGAATAAATACCGGCCCTTTGGGGATGGAGAACCAGTCTTAAAAAAAGATGCCATGGTAGGGTGAAAAGGGACAGTTGCCTCCCCACCCTGCTAAGTATGACACCACTTTGAAAGGTGCCCCTTTGCCCAGTTGGCTGGGGGAAAACAAGCAAAAAAAGGGCCACTGACCAGAACCTGGAGCATTCCTGCGATTCTGCCCCATCACAGGCTACCAACAGCAACATCCATTGTCCAGGAAGTAGTAAAACTAACTGAAGCAGCAGGACATCAGAACCGAGAAGCCTCTGTGGCTGGTGGTTGTTATGGCTGGCAGAATCAGAACTTCACAGGAGCGACAAAGTCTGCTTCTGAGCAGAAGACATTTTGTTGTATGGAACATAACAGAAGTTAGGCAAAAGAAGGTAAAAAAGGTGCACAATGGTGAATGGACGCACACAGATTGAAAATGATATTTTTTTCCAGGAAACATGTGGTTCTATGGCAGTGGTTCCCAAACTATGGCTCAGGACCCACCATTGGATCACAAAGCACCTGAAGCAGCCATATTGAAAAGATGGGATGCTGGATAGAGATAGGGCAGCGTAGTTGTTCTGCTTGTGTCAAGGTTCTTTTTTCTTTCTGATTCACTTTGCAACGGGAAAAGGCTGAGAAATAACCAACTTATTGCTTGTTCTCAGGAAAGCAGCAGGCTCTGGCATCACAATGATGGTACTTCTGGACATGACATCACTTCTGGTGGGTCCCAGACAGATTGTCACTTTTAAAAAATGGGTTACCATGCTAAAACGTTTGAGAAGTACTCCTCTATGGGACGATTTTGCGGTTTTGCTGTGTTTTATCACTGCTCTGCTGTCTTTTCAATTGTGTGTATGTATTTTACTCTTTCAGCTGCTTTGCTGCCTGCTAAAGCGGGATATAAACAATTAACAACCCAGCAAACAGAACATCACAAGCAGTGAGGGAAAAGCCCAAGACACTGCAGGACACTGAGGGACAGGGGAAGGAATCAGGTCCCCACAAAGGGCACTCCTGACAACCAAAGGTCTGAGGAGGACACTGTGGAGATCCAGGGCGGTACAGCAACTAGTGTGCTGGACTGGGACAAAGGACACCCATGTCCAACTCCCCTTTCAGCTGAGACATTCACTGAGTGCCTGTGGGCCAGTCACCATCTCCGCACAGGATTGTGTTGAAACTAAAACTTATTGGGGTGTGCGTATGCATGTTCACGCCTTGGAGGAAGGGTGGCACACAACTAAAAAACCCAAAGCTTTGGTGTGTGAATTCAATAAAATGAAGTCTCATTGATGGCTCTCAGATTTTGGAATGCCTTCTTTTTGATTTTATGACAGTGGTCTTTCAACATTTTTCATGCCAAGACCACCCCAAAAATAAGTATGAGTCTGGGCCCCACCATCGATCCTACCCCCCTCCTGAGACCATATCCCCCACCTGACCTACTTCCCTCTACCTCTCATGTCTTCACAACCAACCTGGGCAGGCCTGGCCTTAGGAGCTCGAGGGCAAATCAGCGAGAAGTGGTTGTGCAGGATTATATCAAGAACTCAGTTTAGATAATGCAGTACCACGATTGGTTTGCATGCAAGCCCAATCTTGCAAAGTTGGAAAGGTTGCAGCGAACACCCCCCCCCCAGCAATGAGGCTTTGCAACCCCTTTGGGGTCACAACCCACAGACTTGAAGAACTCTGGTTAATTATACGGTCAACATCATTCCCACATGCATAACTTTCAAGGTGATGTAAGAGCCTGGACTCTTCCTGCTTTATAACTGGGCCTGCTACTTTATCGTCTGTGTAGTCAGTTTGCTTATCAACCTCATACCATTGTTCAGATTGTTTCATACTTCAGTTTAACGTAAATGAATTTGTGAAGTTTTTTGGATGGCAAAGCAGAACACAAATATTTAGCTTGAAAATTTATTTACTCTGGCATAGGAAAGACAGGATAGAAACCTTCTAAATAAATAAATAAACAAACAATGAGGCTGTTTGTATCTGTTCCAACCTGGATGATACGTGAAGCGATCTGAGGTATTTCTGAAGTACCCATTTTGATTGATAGGTTTGTTTTGTTTAGGTTTGATTGATAGGAGAGGTTACCTGGACGGCTAAGGCTGGCCATGTGGCCTCTAGCTGTTTAAAATGACCGGGGTAGGACTGTTTGATTAGGTCAAGGAGACTGTTAATGCCTGCTGGGACAACAGTGAGGGATCAGGGATTGTGAAGGAAGCCGTTGCAAAACCCTTTTTGAAGAAGCCTTTCTTCTCCCCGTTACCTGCCAGGACTCGACTGTCAGGCAGGCAAGCAAGACGGGGCTTTTGACAGTTGATCCCAGACTACAGAACTCCTTCCTGTGGGCATCTGTGCTGCACCCCCATCCTGTTTTTCTGTGTGCCCCACACTTTGGATGACGTTGGCGAGGGGCCGGGGGTGGGTGGCTGCTCAAATCTGCTGTTTGGCTCTTTACTTTCATGCTGCTGGCATCTGCTTTGAGTTTGCTGCCGTCTTTAGCCCAGTTTTTGCTTCTCATTTCACTGAATTTTTAATTTGTCATAAAACGCACTTATTGATCTGCAACCCATCCTGGACACAAGGCGGTCCAGCAATTAAGCACGCGCAAGGCAGGCTACGAGGGCAGCGAACGAGGCCCCACCGCAGCCCAGCCAACGAAAGCACGTTCAAGGCTGCTCGAAGCGGGCAAGGAGGAGCCCTCAGGGGCGCCCAGCCCTGCACCGGGACGGCCGGAGCGCCCCACTCCCAGCCGCGCAGAGGCAGCCCCGACGCCGCCTCAGGAGCAGCGGCGGCGGCATCCCGGGCCGGCTCCAGCCTCCCGCGCCGGAGCCCTTGAGCGGGACGAGGGACGGCCGCCTCCGCCCCCGCCGCGCCCCTCCGCTCACCTCCTCCACGTCGTGCTCCAGGGGCGCCCCCACCTCCACTTCCACCACCGCCGCCGCCATCTTGCCCCTCGCCGCCAGCCAGCCCCTCCGCACGGCGGCCAGGTGGCCAACTCGCTTCCGCAGACCGGCCAATAGGCGGCCACTGCCGGTCGCGGCTCCACCAATCGCTGCACGGGCCAAGCGGAGCCGGCGGGGAGGGGGCGGGGTCGCGCGGTCCGCCGTGGAGCGCCTGTCAAAGCGCGCGAGGGGCCGTCTGACAAGTGCACGTCCGGTCGCCGGAAGAAACGTTACCTCAGAGCGGGAAGGCGAGGGCAGTCACGTCTTCAACATCCGTTTGCAAGGCCCAGTGATCACGCGGGGCGATGAGAACGGGTTTTACGAGACGCCACTTGCGTTTCACGCTTTCCATGGGATGAAGAATTGGGAGATGCTCCCTGGGCTGTCTTCGGCGAGGTCGCGCACGACGTGAGAGACCATGAAGTTATAATAAATAGGAGGAGCCCTGCCTTAAGACCTAGTAGGAGCGAAGTGAAGCCAGGGGGCGGGCTTAGCAGCCATGTTCGTATACTCAAAACAATCCTCATTCCAAGGATTTCAGATTGCTTTGCTCGTACTGTTTAGGACTGAATAGTTTATTCCTCAAATAAAAACTTACGAAAATAAAAACGTGATCGTGTAGAAACATTATTGGTAACCTTATTATGATTTAATATGCAATTACAAGGTGAAATTCCTCATAATTATATTACTGAACATACCTGACGAAATGCTGTCTATTTAAACTCGGATTGCACTATTTTGACAGACTTTATTGAAATCTACACAAACAGAAATAAAGTGTGTACGGGAAGGAAAGAAAAAAAGGGGAGGGTGCAGTGATGTCATGCAGGGGGTACGCGGGGGTACGCGAGTACCGGTTTCTAGGATTACAGCTGGCCCCGCCCATTCTCCCGCCCACTCATTGACTCCGCCCTCTGCAACGTTTGAATTTCCTGCATGTTTGAGTTGCCTGCATGTTCTCAGAGCCAGGCAGGCAGGCAGCGAGTGGAGCCTTTCCTTTCCTTGCCACTGAAAAATGAGTTGCTCTGGGGTTTTAACATGATGCCAGGCCTCCTTAACATGTTCTTGGGCTGCCGTGGAATACTGTTGCAACTGTTGGGTCAGTTTAAAATCATCTGAGGCCTCAAAAAGGGCTTTTTTCATGTCACTTCCTGCCACGACATCACTTCTGGCTTATGACGTCACTTCCGGTGGGCGGGTCCCGACACGTGCCAATCAAAAGTGAGTACCTGTTCTTAAATCATTTAGATGACACCACTGGGAGGGTGGGCAAAAATTAGATAAATATATAGGAACATTACATTAAAATCTCTTCATAACACAAGTAGTTGTCAATATGAGAGTAATTCTTTTTATTTTTACTTCTAGACTATTAAGAGTATTTTTTTACATTTCTACACTCACCTCCCCCCCCATAAAACAAATTCTGTTAATGTTCAGAATTTCGAAAATATTACAGTAGAAAATGGAAGGTGGGAAAAAAAGGTGTAAATGGGAAGGCGGAAAAAAGGAGGGGGAGAAATATTTTTTTTTCCTTTTTAGGCCATTGACAGTGGGTGTCTGAAAATGGTGAATAAGACTGCTAGGAACAACAAGAGATTACACAGCTTCAAAATTAATGCACTCACTGTTTCAGTGAACTGTAGAAGATTTCGTACAGCGATTCGTGCACCCGTAAGCAGAACACGCAGGCATGATTAAAGACGTTGAGATTAACTTTTACACACATGCAGGGAGATTTTCATTCCTGAATCCGCGGCAATCCTCCTTGGCGGGTATGATCTGGGTCAGCCATATTGGTATATCCATGTGGCTGCAAGAAAATGACGTCATGCCTTCTCCTGTTTATTATAACTTCATGGGAGAGACTCTCCGGCACGAAGGGAGAGGACTGCAACTCCCAGAAACGCCTGCCTGGAGATGTCGTAATAAGTAAGAGACGCTCCGGAAGCAACCCACCTATCAATGCGAAGGTCAAGGGTCGTGACGTTTTGGCGGGAGAGCGAAGGGGTCTCGCCTGGGAAGGTTGGCGAAGCATTTTGCTGACATTTGGGGCGTGTCTGTCACCTGGAGGGGGTTTAGTACATGGCATGCATTTAACTCCTCCTCATCCCACGTATGTTTCCATGTCATTCAAGGGGTTACACAGTGGTTGCAAGGTGGTGGTTGGCATCAGTGTTGGCGCAATGGTTACACCAGTGTCCAGTCCACGTCCTTCAGCGGAGGTGGAGCCATAAAGGCAGCGCTGTCACTGCACTGATGTAAACTGACATTGTGCTGGCATCTGAGGATATGTGCTGGAGCCTTTGCTGCTCGGACTGGTGCTTCAGAAGTACAGGATTGCTCCATGAACTGTCTTTCGTGAAAGGAACTCCCACTTGCGGTAAATCAGTTGAACTTACCCTTGAGTAAATGTGGTTGAGTAGATGTGGTGGTATTTGTAAGAAGAGTTGTTTTTGGATATTTTATACTAGCTAAACAGAAATGTTCAAATTATAAAAAAAAAGTTTTCCTTTTACAGTTGCTGCTTTTTGTAATGTATGGACTCGGTGCAGGTGTGCACAAGCAAGTGAAGGCCTTTGTGGAGAACTCTGCGCTATCCCTTTCTCCAATACCAAACAGAACCCACGAGGGGGATCCACTGAAAGCTTAAAAATGGCTCCTGTTAAGATAAAACACATTGTATCCTTTACATCACAGGTAACATCAGTGTTCTTTTAGTTTTTTATTGTGAAAACACAGCATTTTGTTTTCTGTCATGGAGCAAGTTAAGTTGGAAACATGCAACATATTAGTACAGTGCATTTATTTTATTTCTGAAAGTAGAAATACCAGTCAGGCAAGTTACTAGCCTGGCAGAACAGATTTGTTGTGTCTTCCAAATTGTGATTTTGCATGAATGAAGGAATGTGGTGTTCATATATTGAAATGTTGCACACCTGAGTTACACCTGTGTTTAACTGCTTCTTGGATGTCACCAGGTCCGAATTGGCCATGGATGGCAATTTTTTTGCCTATCCTAAACCCACGAAGGAGGAACAATAGGTTTCTGCAGGGGTAAATAGGGTATTTACTCTTGCCAAGAAAACCCCATGGATTACAAAACTAAAAGGCTAAACAATATGACACTGGAAGATGAGACCCTCAGGTCGGAAGGTGTCCATTATGCTACTGGGGAAGAGCAGAACACGAGTACTAGTAGCTCCAGAAAGAGTGAAGTAGCTGGGCCAAAACCGGAAGGAAGACTCTTGAGAGTCCCTGGACTGCAAGGAGAACCAATCAGTCAATCCTCCAGGAAGTCAAGCCTGATTGCTTCCTGGAAGGACAAATCCTGAAGCTGAAGCTCAAGTACTTTGGCCACCTCATGAGGAGAAAGGACTTTTTAGAAAAGACCTTCATGCTGGGAAAGATTCAAGGCAAAAGGAGAAGGGGGCGGCAGAGGATGAGATGGTTAGATAGTGTCACCGAAGCAATGAGCATGAAATTGGGCGAACTCCGGAAGCTAGTGGAGGACAGGGAGGCCTGGCGTGCTGTGGTCCATGGGGTCGCGAAGAGTTGGACACGACTTAGTGACTGAACAACAACAAAATAGGGTATGGCAGAATGCCAAGTGCATTCTGTTGTCAAGACTGACAACAGGATACAGGAATCTTGTTGTCCTGTGTGCTCTCTGAGGCATCTGGTGGGCCACTGTGAAACGCAGGAAGCTGGACTAGATGGCCGTTGGCCTGATCCAGCAGGGCTGTTCTTATGTTCTTATCTCTGCAGACATAAGGGCTAAAACCATAAGTTCACCAATAACAATCTGAGCTTCTCATGATGCCAGCTTCAGTGCAGGTGGTAGACTATATGCAATCTGGGGGAAGCAGATAATATGAACAAGAACCTAAAACTGGAATAATTTGCAAAAACAATTTAAAAACTCTCATGCGTGAACATTATGGATTGTGCTTCTGAAGAAAGAGACCTGAAAGAAGGTAGGCTGACAGAGGGAGCAGCATGTAGCGGTTAGCATGCAGACACTCTTTCCTGCTTCCCATTTTGCTGAATCAGCAGCTGAATTGGGAGAAGCTGGGTAGTTTTTATCTGCTGCCGCCATCCCAGGCCGCAGAGACAGGCCATTGTGTTCAGTAACACTGGCAGCCCAGTCCTAAACCCAGTGGCACCGAAATAGCTACTGCTGGATCCTGAGGCTGCCTAGGCTACTGTCAGGCTCTCCTCGGAGCCTGGGAGAACTTGCTGCAGTGCCCTGCTGCCGTGCCAGTGGGTCAGTGGCCGTCTGGGAATGGTGCTTTCCAAACAAAAGACTGCTTGCCAGAAGCTTTTTAGACTGCTGAAGCAGTACAAGACATTCTGGGAAGTTAAAAGTGCCCCGAAATAAGGGACGATAGGCAGCAAAGATGGGGGGAAAACCAGCGTATTGGTGACAATGTTCCTCAATTTCCCTGTTTTTGCTGGTGTAGGATCCTAAGTATCCGGTCGAGAACCTGCTGCTTGAAGAAAGCCTTTGCCCGTGGCTCAGCTGTCCCCGGGATCGAAGCCGGCAGCTGAAAGCAGAGCTCCAGCTGGAGCAAGCCAGCCACATTGGCTATGTTGACATAGGTGAGGCTGTGGAAGGGGCTGAGCAGAAATTGCCTGGGGCAGAAGGGCTGGCGTGAGGTGGAACGCTGCTTTTCAAACACCTTCCCAGACAGGTCTGAGTAGGACTGTTGCTCAGAGCCTTCCTGAACCAAGCACAAACCGCCCTGTTCTTTCCACGCTTTTTCCTGAATCTGCTGAATTTATTCTTCAGTTGCTGCTGACTTCCTTGATTCGATGTTAAAGACATTGAATACACATGCATTGTTTCTTATAAAAGCAGCTTTGGGCATTTCGGCAGGAACCAGATTAGAAATCTTTTTAAATAAAACTAGTAATGTGCTGCTTTTAATTGGAACCAAGTGGTTATGTGAGATATTCTCTTAGGGTATGTGTTTTTCGGTGTTATGAATGAAAATGAAATAATATACTGCAGTTTCTCAAACTGTGGGTTGGGACCCACTAGATGTGTCATGAGCCAATTTCAGGTGGGTTGTGAAGCACCTAGGGCAGCCATTATTGAAAAGATGGGACAGTGGAAAGGGGGAGGGCTGTGTGGTTATGTTGCTTGTGTCAAGGTTGTAAATAGGCTTTTTTCCTGATACACTTTGCTATTGGAAAGTGTCTGAGAGAGACCCCAACATATTGCTGTGTTCTCAGGAAAGCAGCGGACTCTGGCATCACAATGTTATGACATTACTTCTGGTGGGTCCTGGAAAGATTGTCTTTCTAAAAAGTGGGTGTCGATGCTAAAAAATATGAGTACCATTGATATACTGTATAACATGCCCAGATTGCTGGGTATGTAGCCTGCTGTTCTTTGAAACAAGTAAGGAGGAGTCTATTGGACTCTGAATATTATTTATAATTGTTTCCAGCATTCCTGTCTTTATTTTCTATGTAAAATGATTTCAAGGTGCCTTACAGATAATACAGTCATTAAAGAATGATATCTAATTATGCAGTGCAATGATGAACATTCACCACTTGTCTAAAAGCAATGTCATGGGGCCAGACGTAGCCTTCTAGGGAAGGTGCTCCAAATTCTGGAAATTGATGTCTTGCTGGGGCAACCTGCATGGAAGGGGGCACTGTCTCAACCTAGAATCAGCCTGATTCCAAACTGTTTCTAGTGGCAGACACAATGTGGGCAGACACAATAAGGGGATGCTTGTTCGGCACCCCGACCTCTTAGGTTCGGGGTGCCGCAAGGTTCCATCTTATCCCCCATGCTGTTTAACATCTACATGAAACCGCTGGGAGAGGTCATCCGGGGGTTTGGAGTGGGGTGCCATCAATATGCTGATGACACCCAACTTTATCTCTCCTTTCCCCCTGATTCTGAGGATGCGGTTGAGGTCCTGGATCGCTGTCTGGAGGCAGTTGGGGGCTGGATGCGGGCGAACAAGCTGAAATTAAATCCGGATAAGACAGAGGTGCTTTTGGTTCGGAAATCCACAGCTCGGGTATTGGACTATCGTCCTGCTCTGAATGGGGTCGCACTTCCTCTAAAGGAGCAGGTTCGCAGCTTGGGAGTTCTCCTGGATCCACAGCTACACCTGGAGTCCCAGGTGGCAGCAGTGGCCAGGGGAGCCTTTGCTCAGCTTCGGCTGATTCGCCAGCTGCGGCCGTACCTGAGCTGTGCGGACCTGGCCACTGTGACCCACGCCCTAGTGACATCTAGATTAGATTATTGCAATGCGCTCTACGTGGGGCTGCCTTTGAAGACGGTCCGGAAATTACAACTAGTACAGAACGCGGCGGCTCGGGTGGTTGCTGGGGCACGTCGGTTTGACTCTGTCGAGCCGCTGCTTCAGCGACTACACTGGCTGCCGGTTCTGTTCCGGGCCCAATTCAAAGTGCTAGTCTTGACTTTTAAAGCCCTTTACGGCTCGGGTCCGGGGTATTTGAGGGACCGCCTCCTTCCATATAATCCAACCCGTACACTTAGATCATTTGGGAGGGCCCTTTTGACTGTGCCGCCACCAGGAGAAGTGAGAGGGGTGGCGGCTAGGAAGAGGGCCTTCTCAGTGGTGGCCCCCCAACTCTGGAACACCCTTCCCCTAGAATTGAGAACTGCTCCCTCTTTGTTTACATTTCGGCGGGGGCTGAAGACCTTTTTATTCCAAAAAGCTTTTAATTGTTGACAGGCTGGCTGGCTGGTTATTATGATCCACGGGGCTTGTTTTTTTAAATTGTTTTTAAATTGTTTGTGTTTTTAAACTTGATTGTTATTGTTTAATACTGTTTTTAACTGTTTTTTAATATTGTTATACTGTATTTTTAATATATATATTGTAATGCCGCCTTGGGTGCCTTCGGGCACAAAAGGCGGGGTAAAAATCTAATAATAAATAAATAATAAATAAGTGGCAGACCATTTTTAGCCTAACCATAGGATTTTGAGGGTTAAATTGGGTGCTCTTCAGCACAGTGTGTTTCTGGTCTCCAGGGAACTGTGGCTCTGCCTTCCTGCAGATAGAGGTTGGGCGATCTGCCTGGCCTCTGGACCAGAATTACTTCACATTGTTGCCCACCACCACCTTGATGATGCCAGCTGATGCCAAGCGAGATAAGAATCGTTCCGGGGTCCGGATGTTTAAAGAAGGTAAAGAAGGGAGCCTTACCTCATCACACGGAGCTCCCAAGAGCCTCAAATGCCTGGAGTTCTGAAGCCAAGTCTGCTCTGTTTCTTCCACAGGGGACTTCTTGGCCTCCACGCTGGGGGAGAAGTGGGACCGCATCAGGCTCGTGTGCAGCCAGCCCTTCAACAGACACGCCCAGTTTGGCCTCTCCTTCATCCGAATCCGCACTCCGCTGGACGGAGATTGCAGCAGGGCAGAGCTGGCCTCTTCTCTCACTCAGGTAAGGACCCAAGGGGAGCCACTTCTCATCGGGGACACACACATCCCACCACTCTACCCGAGCTCAGGGGCAAAACTCAGCATCCGAAGGGCTCCAGCCCCAAACCTGAAATACTAAGCATGAGACACGTGAACTAAACAGCCTCCAACTCTTTTCTCCTGAAAAGCTGCTTCTTCAGTGTAGCTTTTTCTGTTCCTGCCATTTGTCTGCACAAAGTTTCCCTCCTCCCAAGCGCTTTTCTTTCCTGCAAGGGAAAATCTCTGGAACCCCAGTGCCATCCCAGTGTGGATACAAAAAGCGTTTGACGGTGAAAAAACTGGCTGGAAGGAAAAGGGTTTTAAGTCACTCCTCTTAAGAACATAGAAGAGCCCTGCTGGATCAAGCCAAGGCCCATCTAGTCCAGCTTCCTGTGTCTCACAGTGGCCCACCAGGTGCCTCAGGGAGCCCAGGAGATAACAAGATGCTTGCTACCTGTTGCCACTCCTTTGCACTTGGCATTCTGATGTAACCTGCCGTGCCGAAGCGAGGGAGAACTCACACAGACCAATATGATCAAT